>JAOXJP010235100.1:0-10058 GCA_025762735.1 Platanus orientalis
GTGGGTGGGTGGGTAAAATCCTTCACTTGATCACTTAGGATATAGTCTTAAGGGTGTTAAGTTATCTCTTCATTAATGCCATCATCAATTTAATTTTTTATCATATTAATCTCTCATGGAAAGCTACGACTCCCCCCCTTGTATGAAGGCTTTTAATTGGGTGGCTCTTCTAGGAAGTTAGAATACTTTATATGATGTTCTCTTCAGTTTGTTGCCTTTTTGGTCAAGATGGGGAAAGTGGTGACCATATCTCTATTCATTGTTCCTTTGTTAGGAGAGTGTGGGTTTTTTTTTTTTTTTTAATAAACTCTTTGTTTAGCCTTTGTCATGCCGGAGAATCTATTGGACGCTTAGGATTTGGTATGACCCCTTGATGAACGACCAATGTCTGCCCTTCATTAGGGCGGATACATCAGCGCTGAAAAGTGAAAAGCAACCCAAAAAAGTGTAGATCACTTTTTCAGCGCTGATGTATACGCCCTTGATGCAGGGCAGACCTTGGTCATTCATAAAGGCGTCATACCAAATCCAAGGTGTTATTGAATCTTGCTCATCAATGGGGTAAGGGAGTTGAGGGGGAAAGAGGTCTTTGAAGCTTTCATTCAAGGTAGTGTATCGAGAATTTGGAAGGAAAGAAACCATCGAATTTTTTAAACAAGAAGAGATGCAATGATGGTGATTGATTCCATTTTATGTGATGTTGGCTCTTGGCTAATGGTGACTAAGGAATTTAAGGAGTGTTCTATGAACAATTTTATGAGAGATTGGGTATCTGCGTTTTTGGGGATCACCACCAAAGTATGTCGATGGGAAGGGCGTGGGACCCTCCCCCAATCGGAAAATATAAACTTAATTTTGATGGGGCATCCCTTGGCAATCTGAGCCCTGCTGGATTTGGGTGTGTGATTTTGGATCACCTAGGAGAAGTCATTCACATTGAGTGTGGGCCTATTGGGTGGAGTGACTCCTCCAAAGCTGAACTCATGGGGCTGCTGGAAGGGTTGAAAATGCTAAAGTTGAAAGGTTTTGAAGAATGCATTATTGAAGGGTACTCAAGGACAATACTTAGGGATAATACTTAATCCTTCTGGCTTTGGTGGTCTTATCTTTGAATCCTTGGGGGCTTGTGTAGAAGCCTTTTTAGGGCCTTTGGACCATGGGAATGCAGTTTTTGCTGAATTGAAGGCTGTTTTGTTTGGCTTGAGATTAATTCGTGATAGATTATTGAATCATCGGATCTTTTGCATGGAAGGTGATTTGGCATGTGTCATTGGCTGGTTAAAAGAGGGAAAGAAAGGTCCCTGGAGGCTATCTCATCTTCTGAGGGAGGCAACTTTTCTTGCTTCTTCTTTGAATATCTCATTCAGATGGATTCCAAGAGAAGCCAAGTTTGTCGCTGACGGTTTGGCCAAAAGGGAGGTGCTTAAGCATATGATTTTCATGGGCCTTCTTGAGGATGAGATGAGTAATTAATAATTTGTATGGGAGAGTCTCCCTTCTTCTTTCCCTCCTCTTCTTTTCATTCTTGTACTCTGTTCCCTGCCCCCCCTCCCCCTCATTTTTTAATATACATCCCGTTATTCAGTAAAAAAAAAAGGACAATACTTAGTTGGGGATTGGGTCAATCTCCTGGATTGTGGAAGTTAAAGCATTTGATTTCTATGGTGAGAGATCTCATAACAGAGTTGAAGGTGGAATTAAAGCATGTGCTAAGAAGTCTCTTTGGCTGACAAGCTTTCTAAAGGGGGTGTTCAGTTGCAAGACGTGTATATGGGGGACTCTATTCCAGATTGTATACATCCTTTGTGACACTTTGAATTGGCTGGAGTCTTTGTATAGTTTTTTTGGGGTTCACTGGTATAGTATTGTATTTGGGGGGCTGTTCTCTGTTTTTGGTTTTTGAGCCATTCTTGTAAATCCTCTCTCTGTTTTTCCTTTTCTAATATTATTTCTGATTGTTATTCATCAAAAAAAAAAAAAATCTCTTATGGTGTATTACTTAAGCTTTTAATTCGCATAAAGTAATAATATCTCATATTCTTAAAGCAAATGTCTCATAATTGTTGGTGTATTACTTGTCTAAACCATTTGTCTCAAAACGGCTTGCACTCCTTTTTTTTTTTTCCTTCTCAATCTCTCTCATCTCCCCCACCTCCTAGTTCCACTTTCTTAAAAGAAAATAACTATAATAATAATAAGGAAAGAGAGTCATTCTCTCCCAGCGCTGGGGTCCACTACCACTGTCCCAACCCAATCTATGCTAATATTAACCCAATTTTTTTGGATTCTTTTTTTTTTGTATTTCTTATTTTCCCTCTGTTGTTTCCTTCTACACCCAAAATCCTGAGAGAGCATATGTTAGTTACTCATCCTAAATGTCAGAAGATTCAGAACCTTCCCAAATTAGACTGAATAGATTTCTTCGATAAAAAAGCAACACTTGAGGTGTCAGATTTGCTGCACTTCTGCCAATTGGGGCTTTGATTGCAGCAAAAAATCTTATTGAGAAGCAGTAGCCAGGGCATCTTCTCTCTCGTCCTCATCTTCTGTCTTCCTAATTTGAATCTCTGGTTATTAGCTTCAGTAGCCACTTCGAAATTAGTTTTTAATTTATTTTGCTAGGATTAAGGGCTTCCAATTTCTTTTATCTATTTATTTATTTTATCTCCTTTTCTTTTCAATTACATTTGGATTGTGCCTCCTGGTGTGGGAAAGCAGTGACCGAAATTCCAGTGATACAAATGATTCATGTGTTGCATCTGATGTTCGAATGGTCTAAGTTTTTTGTGAAGAAAAGCCTTGAATCCATACGCGAGGCATTTGAAGCTCTCCTTAAAGGATGACCAGACCCTAGAAAGCTACAGTTTGAAGGAAAATTACACTGTTCACATAGTTTATGGTTCTCCAGCAGCTGCATCAACCAGAAATGCTGGTTCCAGCTTATATCGGGTTTCCAAATGCCACTCCTGGTGTTGGAAGGAGTGCTGGTTCTAACAGAGAAGGAGCTGTGGAAGTCATGGAGTGTCTGTGTTTCCTGGACTCCCAGAATTCGAACAAGAGCAGCAACAATTGATTCAGAACCTGAACATACTGAGGGAAGTAATGAGCATGCCCGCCATCTAGAACCCAATCAACAACCATGACCTAATGCACAATTTGATTTCAAATAATTCTCTAATGCGTGAAAACCTTGATTGGAATCCTGACCTTCATAACCTTAACAATCCGAGCATTCTGAAATAGTCATTAGAAGGTCCTGAACGCATGTGAGAGAGGATGTGAAACGCTGACAGGGTATGTGCAGCATTAAATTCTCTCCCAAAGGGTTTTAACACACTTAGGTGCAAACCTATCTTAGAGAGCAGTGAACTAACCTTTCAACCGCTAATTCTATAACTACTGGTTCTCCAGAGCCCAAACCTAACCCGCTTCCCACTCATGGAACACGGGTGCAGGAGGTGCATAAACAAATAGTTATGAGTTGTATCTGTGAGCCCTATATAAAACATGTGGACTATCTGTTTTGGACCTGTGAGCAATCCTAGTTAATTCCCAAATGAACCCCTGCATCAATGGGCCACAGGTCAGATATAAGCAGCATACTATGCCTCGGTAACAACTCAGTTGCGTTATGATTTTGGTGGCTGAATTCTTGGGAGCTTTTACACTTCAAAAAAATAAAAATAAAAATCAGTTATTTTTTTTACATCACCGTAACTCTAATAGAAAAATTGGGTCACATTTGTTTTACTCCTGTGAAAATGGTTTATTTAGAGATTGATACTTGCTACTTTTAGACATGTCAGCAAGGCAGCTGTGGATTAGTGTTGTCAACCCTAAATATGTGGGATGAGGTGCTGATGATTAACTCCTTTTCTTATACCAAAAGCTAAAAGCGGTCAACTGTAGAACTTCGAGTGGTCGTCATTATTTATATTCCAATTATTCAATTTATCACATGATTATTGCAAACAGAATTAATGAAATAACGATTCTCATTATATGAAATTATTGGCAATATGATTGTTATTAAAGTCCACACTTTGTTTCCTTTGCTGACATTTTGGGGGGAATGTTTTCTTACTAGCTATTATTCTTTTGTCATAGCTGAAGCAAACTTACAAAAGTTGAGGCATGCCTTAAAAATACTCTCTGAAGCCGAGAAACAGTTAAGGACATCGAAGAATCAAACAACTTGGCTAACAGTCGCACTTTTACAGTTAAGTTCTGTAGAATCATCATCCTTGGATGCAAATGATTCAACAGTGTGTCTGAGAGCAGCAGATGGGAGAGGTGCGATTTATCAGAATTGTTTGTTATCAAGGTACAAATGTTAGTAAGGTACAAATGTTTCACACCCAAGTTTATCCTTGTGCCTATGCAGATGATGGCTTTTGCAGCATATCTTCGACTGGAGAAATCCTGAAGCATCCTGTTTCTTGTTTGTGTGACCACAATAAATCCCACAATTCAGATAAACACAGAGATTGCAAGAAGAAATTAGAAAGCATATGGAGGAGAGTCATAGACAGCTGCCAATCAAATACGCTTAAGAGCTTTTTACAGAAGGATGGGAAGTTGGCTTCTGTTTGTATCAACCAAGGTTTGTACAGCTTGAAAGTTTTTATCATTCCAATATGCGATGCTTATTTAATGGTCACCTTTGTCTTGGTATAATTTAGAAGAAGAAAGAGAGCTGGGAAACAAGAAACAGGTCCCCCATATTGATTTTATCAACAACAGGTCTCATTAATTCAATCTACATTAGTATCCTTGTAAAGAGAAATGAACAAGTGAAAATTGACGAGAAGCTCCAATGATAAGTTAAATGACTACTCCATTCTTAGAAGCAAAGTTATGCTGTATATGTTTTAGGTTATCTGTTTTGACTAATTTGTTGTGGAGAGCTATGAGTGTTGCATGTTAGGCATTTAATTGTAGACATAAATTAAATTGTAGGTGCATTTTTTCTGCTTTTCTGCCAAGGATTAGTGAGAGTTTCGAGAAACACACAAACTGATACAACCTGGTCCTGATTTGGCTGAGTGGCTTATATTATCATGAAGTTGACTATGACTTGGCTGAGATTGTTACATAAGCAAGTCTTATTTGCACTACTTCCAAATTTGATGCTCAGCCAACTACCACCCAATTTAACTGCATTCAGGATAAACCAATTATCAGCTATAGCAAACTCTATTGATTTAAATAAAATAAAAAGGAAAAGCAAAAATCCATTATAAAATGTTGGTTGGCCACATAACATGAGACATTGAGACATCTACATGTGATAGGATATAGATTACTGGAAATAATTGATCATTATTATTTTGCATTTCTGCATATTTGAAATGGTTGTGTTTCCAATGTTCACAAGATCATGATTGAGTACTTGACTAAACTTCAGGTCTGGCAATAGCTGAATTGGAATTCTGTCATCCTGATCACTTATCCAGGGCGCAGAAGTCGTGGGAACTGATAGCTAGCTCGCTTCAACTTGTGCTGGGTTGTAGTGTAGAGGTAAGAATCAATCTTGTTCCTTGTGCTTCGGCAACAAAGAATGTGAAAGTGAAGAAGCCATCTCTTTGTTTGATGAGTTGCTCTGGTAGAATGCAAGACAAGTCAAATTCAACCACGGAAGATGGAGATGGCAAATTAGATAGTCCTGATATCACCTCTGAAAGAGCTACAAAAAGGGAAAGGCCCACTGGCACTTGCTCCTCTAATGGTGGGTCCCAGTTCTCACCTATTTGCTGTCATAGTAAAGAAACAGCTGCTACTATTAGAAATAGGGAAGTAAATTCTCTAAGCACTGGTTCATCCAAAGAGGGAAGTAACCAAGAGTGTCAGGTTTTTGCCATCCAAGAACTTGAGAATCAGCCAAGCTGCTTCTCGAAGACTGTAAGGCTCCATCAAAGGTCACAATCATCCAATGCATCTCAGACAATCTGTTTGAAGATCCAGCAACACAACAAACATGGATTGTCTGTCCCCCAGAAAACTTCTTTTCAAACGTATTTTTGCGCCACTGATCCTTACATTCTATGCTCCAGTTCTAATACATACAGTAATAGCTCCGGGGATGAGGACGGGTAAGTGGTTTTATGGCCTCCCAGTTCTTTGTTTTACTTTTTTATTTTTATTCTTTATTCTAATTACTCATGTACTTTGAATTAGTAGTAGATGTTAACAGTGAATTAACCAACTCTCTCAAAACCTCAAGGTGTTAGGAGACACAAAAATTAATATACTTCAACAGCCCCCATCAACCCCCCCCTTCAGGACACCGTTCTCTTCTGTGAACACTTGGGGAACCAGGTGCAAGTTCACAACATGCACACATGTTCAATACTACGTCCAGGAGAATACCTTTTCCACGGGATTTGAGCTCGCTACCTAGCTTGGCTCTATCCCATGTTAACAGTGAATTAACTATTCCAAGACCTTAAGGTGTTAGAAGATACAGAAATTAATATACTTCATCAGCAGATCCCGTAGGTTATTATTATGTTATTTCTGATAAGCTCATCAACGAATAATGAGTCATACCCTCCAGAGAAAGGAAAAAGGATTCATAAAAGGAATCTGTCTCTAAGGACACGTTATGTTATTATTATTTTATTTCTGATAAGCTCATCAACAAATAACGAGCCATAACCTCCAGAGATAGGAAAAAGGATACATAGAAGGAATATATCTCGAGGATATTTGGGATGAAATACTAAACATCTGAGCTTTTCACTGTCTTTTGAATGATCAATAAAAGGACAAGTCCAAGAAGTCCAGAAACTGGCTGTTAGAAACATCTAGTTGATGCAATTTTTGCTGTATGGCCCAATCCAGAGAGGAGCCTATCCCATTTAGTATGTAGGCTAAAGATAAGCCATCATGGATCACTCTCATCCCATGCCTTTCTTATTTTGGTTTTTTGCTCTATTTAACTCATTTTCTTTACGCCATTGAGTCTTTGCTTGCTAAATTTGCGTTCTACCTTTGCATTGACTTATAATGTTGTATGCATATGCTTTTGCAGAATCATGCATGCCTTGCTTTGACATGCTTTTGCATAAGTATGCATGCCTTGCTTCATTGTATCAGAAACCACAAGTTACAGCTCAGTTGCCAATATAATGCCACAAATTGCTAACTTTCAAGTGAAAGAATTTAGGGACACTCAATACCAAATTCTGGCTTCATTAATTATGCTTGCTGGGATTCTTTTTTAGCCATAAAGCCATGTGGAACACTTTCAACAAGAAGAATAGAAACTCGTGAATAGTAACTTAAGATGAAGAGGGGAGAAGGGGAAGGTCAAGTGAGAAGAACTTTAGGTACACCTAGGGTTTCACATTTTGGAGCATCTTCGCTTAAAAAACTACTTAATTTCAATTCCAATATAATAATAAAAGACACAATAGATGATTGCAAGCCTATGTAAGGCTGGGCTGACTGTCCCCCTTTCTTATTGCTAACTTTTTTAAAGATTCTTATTTAGAAAATTGTATAAGTTTGGAAAGTCAAACCTCTTTTGTTTCCAAAAATCCTAGAACCGAACAAAATTAAATCAACTAGACTTAAACCTACCTAAAGCAAAAATTACCCAAATTAATCCAGCAGTTCCATATTTTGAACTCCTCTTTGAGATGGAACGGATGGTGGATCCTTAAGGTAAACCCATGTGGGGCCCACATCCAAGAAACCCCTTGGGACCCTATTGGGTTGGGGTTTCCATGTTATGGCTGCCGCATCAGATGCTTTATTAACCACACATGGGATAAAGTACCACGTGTAATTATCAAAATATCCTTTTCAGGCATACTACTACATCTGACACATTTTTATATGCCACATTCTTATTGGTAATGGATATTTTTTTCATCCAATAAAATACTAGACTGGATCCTGACTCGATATACAATGCCCCTAGCCCAATTGGAATATATATATATATATATATTAAATCGGTTGTTATTGTTGTTGTTGTTGTGTATGCCTTATGTAATATCATATTTGACCTTGAAAAGAAGAAGGAAAAAAAAGAATCATTGATGCATAAAGGATTATTATATCATGTTTCGTCTTAATTTTTTTGGCAGCCGGAGGAAAGAATCCAGGGTGAGCTCGAAGGTACATTGCTGGAGAGCACCCAAGTTTTCCTTTAGAAAGGTATAGTATGCAACCTTTATTGTGGAACCTTGTTCGTCTAGTTAGAGTGCAATTTTACCCACAAGTCTATTGAATTTTTGGCAGAGGCAGCAGCGTCAAAGATCTCAGTTAGTGGGTTGGGTCCTACCTTGTGCGACTGCCCACTAGTTTCGTGATGTAAATGGTGGCTGCGATGGGTTGTCGGCTGTGGAAGGATGTGCATGATGCATCCAATTTTCAGTGGTTAGCCCCCCCAGGTATTGTAATAATATCAAGGATTTTGTGGTTATGTAAATTCAAATGGAACCCACCAAAAAGAGGATATAATTTAGCTTATGAAAGCAGAATCCAATGCCCTAATTTGTTTTGAAGTTCTCCTTGTACAATCCAGTTGAGTTGGCTTGACCTGATGCCTTCTGTTATGCTTTTCTAAGCAAACGATTCCTTCTGTTATGCTTTCCAAGCAAACAACATAGAGTTGCTATCAAAATAACAAAGAGCTGTCTGCTATCATGGTGTTATTGTGTACGGCCGTACAATTCTAGTAGGGCTGTTCACTCCTGAAAGCATGTGATAGGTTCATTGATTGATTGCATGATATCAGACAGGCACAATTTGAATAATTGGAAGTGGCATATGAACCTCCTGAGGATTCAGGAGTCCGGCACACTGAGATTGGAATTGGGGATTCATATAATGTGGTTCAGGTTGGGTCGGATCCAACCCCAGCTTACCTGAAATTAGGGAAAATAAAGATTACCTGGATTGTTTAATATTTGAGCTGGGCAGAGGGGTGTTTAGCTGATTCTGGACCATTCACTGATTGGATAAGATCTGTCAAGCTGAACCCAGAAAATACCTAGTAGGATTCTAGAGGTTTGTATATTGGGTCAAGAATTGCCAACCCCTAGTTCTAGATGGGGAATTTTTATATCAGCCTTTGCATGCATTCCAAATGCATGGCCGACTACAAATCTAGGGGGGTTTGGATTCACCATAGATATCTATGAAATGTGTATGGATTCACCTGGATGGGACCAAATTGATTCACATTGCATATTGACCTCAATGAACTTGGGGAACTGACCTCCCAAACTTGAGAAAATCAATTTCACAAATTGAACTTGTTGATGTTGAATAGAATGAATAATTGGATTTGTCAGCCAAGTTAGAAATCCCAAATTACAATGTAGAGCAAATCAAATGGATCAGCAAATCTTGCAACTATGTGCACATCTGGTCTTGCCTTGGTACTTTGTTCTAGCTATTCAAACTTTTCCTCCATTTGTTCTAAGATGAATACAGACAATATGGCCATGATCAACGTTAGATTGAATGAGCATTGATGTTGAATAACTTGAATTAAATAGAAAGGTAGGAATGCACACCTCCTTCCTCTCTAACAAACCAATCTGGGAAAAAAAATTAGGTGAATGAATTTCATGAAAACCGTGAAAATGGCATCGGGGGCAAACACATCAACACCGAAAAAGATAAGCATCCCCTAAAAAATGTAAATCACTTTTTGGTGCTGCTGCGTCAGCCCCCTGGCACCATTTTCACGGTTCTCACAAAATCCATTTGCACATAATCCGAGCCCAATCTAGAGATAACAAGGATTAAATTTACCTTTTCAAAAGAACCCAGTAAAATTCACAATTTCTACCATTGAGGTTACTTTTAATTACTATAATGCTCTTGAAAATTCAAATTTATTACAACTACAAATTTAGTTCCAATTTATTTTAATAGAACAATTCTGAGATACACTTTTAAAAACTCCAGGTTCTTTCAATCAAAAGTCAAATTATAAAATATTTTCTATAGTCGTTTACGTTACTGATCTGAATACTTCTTAATCAAAAGTCAAATCTATTATTATGTAAGAAAAACCTTCCGGGGAATAACAATCT
>JAOXJP010235101.1:0-10057 GCA_025762735.1 Platanus orientalis
CTCGCTACCTCCCTCTCCCGCTCTCCCTCCTCCCCTCTCTCTCCCGCACTCCCCCCTCCCCTCTCTTTCTCCTTTCTTCCTCTCTCTCTCTCCCCTCCTCCTCTCCCGCCCCTAACTTCTTTATTTATTTTTCCCCTGCTCGGACTGTAGTTGCCGTGCAAGACAACCCCCAACCGAACAGGGCCTGCCCCACTCGGCCAGTCCAACCGAGCAGAACCTGTCCCGCTCGGTCAGTCCAACCGAAGAGGCTTGTGCTCAACTGTGCAGCCAGTTTGGTTGGGCTGGCTAAACAAAACAGATCATGCTCGGCTGAGCTGGTTGAGTGAGGCAGGTCCTGCATGGTTGGACTGGTTGAGCAGGTGTAGTCTTGTTCGATAACAACAATCGAACACATACAAAAATTCAAAAATTACAATCTTTGGGTTGCCACCGAGGACCACCATCGCCAGCGTTAGAAATGAGTGAAATTTTAAAAAAAGGAAAGAGTATTTTAGGTAAGAAAAAGACTTAATAAAAGGTATAAAAGAAAAAACAAAAAAAAAAAAAAATTAAGTAAGGTAAGTTTAGAAATTTATGTGATATAAATAGCAGTTCTGATGTTCTAACACTAGGGTACTTGTCTGTCTAGTGTCTGGTCTACAGTGTACTTTCCGAAAAGAATCTTCTGTCCAGAATCCCGATTTGGTGTCTGGGTTGGTGTCCAGGGCACCAGAGGACGTCATATGGAATAAAATGGATATTCCATATTCAAAAAATCATCACCCATCCATTTTATTTTATATCACGTCCTCTGGTGTCCCTAGGCATCAAATCCTGGGCAGAACATCCTTTCCATGTACCAACCTTACTGCACTGCAGCACCATCATTAAACCCTTGAGAATTTATCAAATTTTCCTTTTTCAAACATTTTTGTGCCAACACCCTTGTGCTCGGGTGGCTGCGGCATCTGTCTAGGGAAGATTTAGGGTTGAATCCCCGGCAGGGTGGGGGGTGAACAGTGTCGATCATGGTGTCGCTTACACCATGATCGATAATGATATGAATTCTCTCCAATAAGACTGAATATGATTTGAAATGCACTCATGATCCTCTCTTCCTGATAAGACCGCAGCAACACGTGTACCTAAAATATCACTTTTGGGGGGTATATGTGGATCGCATAAGTGGATCTGGGCCCTTCAAACTATAGTCTTAACTGTTTTTTTTTAAATAAAGAAACTGTAGTCTCACTAGAGAGGTATTACAATGAGAGGATTACAGTCCAAACGTTCACATCACCACTACAGAATATACGTGATTTTTTTTCACCTTGGAGTAGTGAATTTCAAATTATAATCCAATCACATTCGCATTTATGACTGTTATAGGACCATATAGACCGTAGAGGGATTTCAAATTGTAGACAATTTCCTCTTCACTCAAACAATTTTTCTTGTAGCACCTCTTTGCAAAAGGAGTAAAATTTCTGTGACCAAAATTGGTGTGAGCAAATGTGACCACACCATAGGCTAAAACATGGTATGTACATGTTTTAAAGTATTCATTAAAAAAAAAAGTATATATTAAAAAAGAGGCACCAAATTCAAAAACACATTACATGTCAATCTGTGGTGCACATTATACATGTTCATGTCATTTTTGGCCGCAGAACATTTGCACCCTTTCAGTAACTCTTAAGTATATAAGCTGATAATCAAGAGACCCTCCGTTTGAATCATCCCTAGTATAATTGGAGAGATATCGCTCCAGTACCAATCCAACAAGACATGTTGCGAAAAGGATGCTTTGTGAAGACTCGGGATCCTATTCTTACTAAAACAAGAGAGGCTTCTACTTGCAAGAGACTGCAACGTGATGAGAAAAAGGTAAGGTCGATTTTAATCAAGGCCAGGTGAACAAAACTTGTAGTCACTTAACCTCGTACCAACCAACCCTAATTCTCCTAACCGTGATTGAACTTAAGCTTCTTATTACCTAGTGTCATATCCCCCTTGATGCAAAGACAGAATTGCTTTTGCAAGAGGCAAACATAAGGAAAAATCTAATTGGCTCTTGATTATGCTCTGTATTTTTTATTTGTCTATTAGATTAATAGCCTCCTCCACCATTTAGGAAATTTTCATAGTCCACCATTTGCGGGACATGAAAAAGCGTCACAAGCTTAATCAGGTCATTACATTGGCACCTATCATTACAATTGTTTGGGAGCAAATTTCCTGTCTGTCAAGGATTTGTGGTCCACGTGACTTAATTTGGAATAATATGAGAGGAATATAGAATCATTTAACCCCTGACCATTATATTCCATGTGAAGTCACTTGGTGTCCTAGACACTAAATCCTTGAGAGAACACCCATTTCATAATTGTTTATATTTTTTGTCATGATACCCTCATATATTTTTTCCCTTATAGTTAATGGTGGATTATATCCTTTGTGACGCCCTCTTGTACAACGTCCCGTGAAGCAAGTTATTTTTTGGTTTTATTAATTACATGACTGACTTCATTCCCCATATTGTCATAGGGTTTTGTGTCTTAGAAATAAAAGACCTAGTCGGTGGAATTGGCCTAGGAGACTGGGATTGTGTAATGGGTGGGGGTTAAGAGTGTCTTAATTTAATTATAAGGTCTCAAAAAAGAGGGAGCCAAGGACTTGGTATTGTATGGAAAGGGTGGGAAATAGTTGGATGATGATAGGCTTATTTATTTGGTTAATTTCAAAATGAGCATCATTGGTTGTTCTGAAATTTTGAAAGAGTTTTATATATGATGACAAACGGATTTGGATTTTGGAGACAGAAACGGACTGAGATTGGTACAATGATGAGGAGATCTAAAAGTGAATGGGCCCCATCCCCTTGTGACTTGCCTCACGGGGCATCGCATAAGGAGGCGTCATAGAGGATTTCAACCCGGTGGATTGGATACACTCCTTGAACAAGTTGTACCAGATAACATCCCCCCTTTTTTTAATGAATAACGATCATTTATTATCAAAAAAGTAAAGGAGTACAACTCAATACAACTATTACTTGACTAACCACAACCCAAAAATACATACAGGCAACAAAAACTAACAATCTAGCATATGATCCCCTGTACTATATTTAACAAATTTATCAGCTAATTCGTTTTGACCCCTTGGAATAGGTTGGGATTAGGTACGAATGAAATTCATACAAATAGGTGTGAACAATACCAAGGGCTGACACATCAACACCAAAAAGTGATTTACACTTTTTGGGGTGCACTTGTCACTTTTTGGTGCTGATGTGTCCACACTCTGGCGCCATTCCCACCTATTTGTACGAATTTCATTTGTACCTAATCTTTTGGGCCTTCAGATATGCCTAACATCGACTTTAAACTCTCTCGTGATATCATTGATCTCACAAATAAAATGTTTTACTTTTCATGACCCACAATTCTTTCATTTCTTTCCATGAGATTATTGTTTTTGAATCCCCTTCAACCACACACTCATGCAGTCTTTTCATCTTGAGCATGCAAAGGCTTTCAAGAAAACCAGCCACCTCTGCTAAGATGGCATCACAATTTCCCAAAGGCCATCCTTTGAAACAAATGATGCTCCCTTTAGAATCTCTCATAATACAACCATACTCATCAAGGCCAAGATTATCAAAGGATACTCCATCAAAATTGACATTTACTTTTCCATGCAAAGGAGTGACTCACACACTAACTCTTGATTGACTCGATCTTAAGGATATCAAAATGCAAGAAATCCAATCCTACATAAAATCGTTCAAAGAACAATCCTTGAATTCCTTAATAATAACTTCCCCCATCTAATGAGACTGGATTTTGTCCACCACCTTAATGACTACACACACTTTGCACATGTGCAACACTGGATACATGTGTTAAAAAAGTGACTTACACTTTTTGGGGTGTTTTTCACTTTTTCAATGCAAACGTGTTCGACACTTCATATGCACAGACTTTGTGTGGTCAAATCCACTAGGTTTTTAAAACCAATCTTTTTTTTTTTTTTTTTGGAATCTTTGTTTCTCCCAAAAAAAAAAAAAAAAAAAAAGGGTGGAGAGAAACCCAAAGGATTAGATACAAACACTTTAGGCCAGTATGGCATAAGGGGCCAACACATCAGCACCAAAAAGTGAAAAGCATCCCCAAAAAAATGTAATGTCTGCCCCTGATGCCATACTGACCTAGGTCACACAAGGGCAATCACACCAAATCCCAGCCCGAAGAGAACCAGGCATTTCAACTACACCTCCATTGAAGTATCAACGTAGTGTAGCTCCTTTCTTTTTTTTTCCTTTGTGGATCATCAGTCCTCGGAGAGATGGCATACAAGCTCATGATTTTTCTATTTATAAACTTTGTATCACGATTTCCATTGTTCTAAGGAAAATTATGGGAATGGTCCGAAGGGCTAAGTTGTTAATCTTGATCATTCATTAGATGGAGAACGGTATGACCAAATCAGCAGTTCCCCACCAAACACACTTCCATACCTTGGACGATTATTCTATTTACCCAACGAATTACAGCCATTTGATATTTTGCATTAAAAAAAAAGAACACGAAAGAAAACAAAAACAAAACTTAAACATCGTTTGTTTCCATCAGGAAAAAAGTTTATCTGGATATGAAGTTCTTCAGATGGGATAAAATGGGAAATTGTTGGATTTTGATTGTGGACTCTTTATATTTATAATTAAGTATTTTTGTTATTTACAAGCATTTTAATCTCATCAAATGATTATGATTTAAACCTGTTTATTTTATCAATCTAATTTCTAACGACGAGAATGATGTCATTGGAATGTCAACACATAGCCCAGTAATGAATTCCTAATTATGGGTGAATAGCAGACTATTCACTTTTCATCCTTTTGAATGAATGACTATTTGAAACAGAACACTAGCTACTTTTACAGGGATGATCATATCAATTTGTATACAGAAACTCCTTTTAGTGCTTAGTTGTAATTTTGAGGCCATTTTTTTTTAATCGGAAAATTTTTACATTGTCTCGGCATTACATTGTTTGAATCTCACCAAAAGATGAATTTTGAAATGAAGAATTATTAGAGAAAAGATGTTTTACCAAATCTGGTTTTCTATAATGGTGAAAAAATGATTTCAGTTGAGACAGTATCCACATATGGCCGTTGGATTTGGGTTTGAAAAACCCCATCCTAGGTTGGGTTGGGTTTGAGCTGAGCCTTGGATAACGCCAACCTAAACCTGTGAACACAACCCCCTACGTAGGAATGTTGATACATTTTTATGTATACACGTATATATATAAGCTTCATCTATTAATCAGTAATATCTACTTTTAAACTTAGATCATGGTATTAACATGTTTGATCTCATTAGAAGTATTGTATAAACCTTGTAGTCCTAAACATGGCTCAAACCTGACCAAACCCAAACTCTGTAAGGAGTGTGAGAAATGTTTGCTGCGTTGGGTTGCTACTTCCACACTTGGAGTTGAACTTGGATTGGCCTCACACCCGCCTAAGTTGCACCCCCCAGAATTTTCTAAATTGGTTATATTCTTCATTAATCCAAACAGTAGTGTGGAATTGATCTGGCTTTGGTTTTGAGCAAGATTAAATCACCGAGAGTTTTAAGACCGTACCACAAATCAAGAACCTCAATTCAGAGAACTGGAAAGCATAATGTGCAGAAGCTTATGATTTAAGTAGCCATGGGGACTTGCTGTGGAATGGTTTTCCCAATGGGAACAAGAAGCACCTCAAACAAGATGCCATAGCTCATGTCAACCTCTAAAAAGAGAGATACAAATGTCAAGATCATATATCTGAGATGACATTCAGTGTGTTTTAATATTGTAATTTACAGATAAGTTACACCATCCAAAGAAACTACACTGATTATTTACTGCTATAATCATCATCAAACATTTGAGTAAACAATTATACTATCAAGAAACAAGCACTTAGCTAATAGGCGTGTCCCTCCTGTGTAAGCTTGTCTTCTTCAGAAGATCTCCAAATCTTCTAAGTAATGCTTTCTTCTTTCTCTGTGGATTTCTATTATGGTCCATATCGTCAATTTGGGTCCCATCTAGATGATCAAAATCTTCAGAGTTTATCGTTTCTGCATCATCTGTGAATACTGAAGAAGATGCTCTGCGGTGATGAGCAACTGGCCCTGGCGAGTTCACCATATCGAATATTGAACCCTTTAGTGTCTCAGCCCCTGCATCCTTGTATCCACTTGGAACTCTTACATCCTCAAGATCAGGATTGAGAACTTTCCCCAATTTATTGCTATCTTTATACTCTTTAACTTTTGAGTTCTGTTTCTTGAATGCTTCTCCCATCTCCTTATCCTCTGCTCTCAAATCTGTTGTTGCTGTGGTGGAAAGCAATCTCTTCAACTCTTTGATGTTCTCAAGAGCTGCGGCTTCATTAATTCTAAGGCGCTCATTGTCTCGGGTAAGAACCAGCAAAGCATTATCCTTATCTGCAAGGCTATCCTTGAGCTCGGAATTCTCAGCCTTTGCGATTTCTGCAGCTTCCTTTGCAACATTAGCCTCATTCAAGGCTTGTTTGAGTATATCTCGCAACTTGTAAGTGTCTTCCTTTGACACCTTAGTCGTGTCCTCAACTCCCCTTAGTTTATCCATCAATTGACTGTTATCTTGTTTTAGGGCATTACACTCCTCTTCAGCTCTTTTAATACAACTAATGAACCCAATTACTTTTTCATTCCAAGCCAAGTTTGATTCCTCGGCTTCTAATTTTAGTGTCTCAGCTTGGTCTTTAACCTGGTCGATTTCCTTCCTCGCTTCGTCCAAAAGCCTTTGATACTTCTCCTCTGTGCTTTTCACCACCTGATTCAAGTGTTCTACCTCTCCCCTAGCATTATCTTGTTCAGATTGGATTGAGCTGATTTTCCCTTTTCCCTCATTGGCCTCCATTGAGACTTCTTTCAGGGCTAATGCTAGATCATCCATGGCCTTCTTGCTTTTCTCTTCTGCCTCCGTAGCCAACTTCAGTTCAGTTCTAAGCAAGCTAATCTCCTGGGCTAAACTGTCGGCTTTCAATAAAGCAAGTGCTTCCCCTTCTTGGGCACGAGCCAAGCACTCTTTTGCAACTTGAAGCTCAGACTTCAGAGCCCCAAAAGTTTCTTCTTTGGAATGCATATCCATCTTTGCCTTCTCAAGGCAGCGATGAGATATGTCAAGATCTACACCACTTTGCACAGCCGACGCTTCCAAGCTTTCAATCTTCTCATGCAGACAAGTTACCTCAACCTTGGCTTCTTCAAGCAAAATCTTGGTTTGTTCAAACTGTTTTGTTTGGGAGATCAATGAATTGAGCATTTTGGTTTCTGATTCCTTTGCTTTCTCCAATTCAACTTCTAGTATCTGAACTGTCTTCTTGCTTTCAGATAAATAGTCCATTGCGCAAGACTCCGACTCTTTTGTATTACTAAGCTCCTGTTTCAGTTTCTCCATTGAGGCTTCCTTCTCCACCAATTCTACATCTAGCTGCTTTGCCCTTTCCAGTTCAAGCTTTAAAGCTTCAACTTTTTTTTCTTTGATATCCAATTGTCCACTAAAATTAGCCAGTGATTCCTTCATAGAAATGAGCTCTGCGGAGAGGTTCATAACCCTCTTAGCATTGGCCTCTGCAACGTTCCCAGCATCCTCGGCCTTCTTGAGGGCTACATCTTTTGCCTCCAAGGCTAAGGCGAGTTCTCGGCGAACCCGGCCAAGCTCTTGCCCAGTAGATGAGAGAGCCTCCATGTCTATGGCATGTTGCTTCTGAACAGCCTCGAGCTCAAGCTGCCATGCCTGATCCCTCTTCTTAGCCGACTCAATGCTTGCCCTCTCCAATTCACCAATCCGAGACTTCTCAATCTCCGAACTCTTATGTGCCTCTGTCAAGGCGGCACTTAGCCTCATGTTAGCCTCCTCGGCGACCCTCTTCATCTCTCTGAGCTCATCAAGAGCACGGTGTTTCCCCTCCTCCACTGCCCCCAATCGTTCCTTCGTCTTCTTCAGTTCTTCCTGAAGCGGGTCCAATTGTTGTTGCATCTCTGATCCTCTGACGACGCGCTTCTACCTCATATTACAGAAGCCTACCATCAAAATCCAATACGTATATATGGAGGAATGAAATTCAGTTCGAATCGTTCGCAATCCGGGCGATTCTTTGTAAAATTCAAAAGAAAGGATCAGAAAAAGGGGCAATACCTCGTTTAAATTTAGGAATTTGGTGGGTTTCGCTTCAAGAGATTTAGGGGACTTGGAGTCGATTTCTGACGGAGCAAGAGTCCCTTTTCTATGATTAGATGCAGCGACGGTCTTAGAATTTACAGATGAAGTCGTCTTTCGTGCAATTACAGAAGACCCAGATCTAGAATCCCCCAAAAAATACAAAAATTAAACATCAAATCAAAGAAGATACAGAAGCAATGGAAAGAAAGTATTTTTAAGAGATGAACCGTGGAAACAGAGGACAGAAAGAGAAAAGAAAGAAGAAGAAATCAGGAAGCATAAATATTATCGAATAAAAAGAGAAAAAACCGAAAGAAACAAATACCTGGGTTTGGAAGATACCATATTTGAATGGGAGATTCCTCTTCTTCTTTCTATAAATTCTATTTTTTGACAATAAGAAATTCAGGAGAAATGTAAGCAGAAAAAAACCAGAAATTTAGGAGGGGGGAAAAAGATGGGTGTTCGTTAATTCCTACGACATACCTATTATCAAAACAATCCGAAACTGGCGGCTCTCTCTCTGTCCAAACGCCACAACTAGGTGGTTATAGGCTGTGTGACAGCTCCAAATGGAGAGAGAGAGAGAGAGAGAGGGAAGGAGAGATATGCTTCATGCATTCGCGTGTTTGGTCGTAGTTGTTTGGTGGAAACGAAACGTGTTTTGACAAAGTCCAAACTGCCCATCATTTTAGGCATAAAGAAGAATAGAGTTGGAATCGTCTTCAGTCTTACCGGAGAGATATCAGCAAACGACATGATGCGGACCTGAATAGTTGTGAGAACCGGACCGGGTATCGAACCAGCAATGTTAGCGGTTCAGGTCCAATTGGATTCAACCATCTGTTTGCCGGATTGGACCGTGGTTTGCATAAACATAAAAGAATATAATAAAATACAAAAAATAAGAGAGTATATAAAATACTACTTTTTTAATCTTTTTTTTTTTTTGTAAAGTTGTTTTTCTTATTTATTAATTTTACTTTTCCTTTTTTTGGTAAAACTTATTTATTAATTGTGGGATCAAGTCTATAAGCCATACAATGAAAGAGTGATTGAATACCTGCTTTGGTGATTGATAGAAAAATATAGGAAAAAAAAAGAAAGATCTTCGTATGGTTTTTATTGCCCTAAAAAAGGCATATGATAGAGTATCAAAAGAGGTCATTCGGTAGGTTTTAGATAAAAAAAAGGGTCCTAGGTAAATATGTTGACATAGTTAAAGGATATGTATGATGGAGCGATAGTTAGTGTTAGAACAACTGGAGGAGAGACAAGTACATTTGCAATCACAATAGGGTTGCACCAAGCAGAGACGAAACCAGGATTTTCACATAAGAGGGGCAAGCCAAAAGATTGTGTGTCACCTTAATGGATGCCAATGGTGCACTCACAATTAGAGGGTGACACATCACATCAAAAAAGTTAAAAGCACCCCGAAAAAGTGTAACTCACTTTTTTAACGTGACATGCCACCTGCTAGTCGCAAGCACACTATTGGCACTCATTAAGGGGTCGTACCTTATCCGATCCTGGGGCAAGGATTCTCTAGGATTTTAAATCATCTATAGTCTCAATGAACAAGTACTACTCCATTAGCAATCAGTGCATGACATGTGGCTTGACAAAGCGTGTTTGAGCCTACACACATGGGTCAAAGGAGGATATTATAGTAAATATAGAATTAATAAGTACTTGTGTATTTATTATTTGAAATAGATGTTTTGTCCAGGATTTGGAGTCCAATACACCAGGTGACTTTACATGGAATAAAATGGGCAATGGTTAGATGAAATTTTAAATTCCC
>JAOXJP010235102.1:0-10057 GCA_025762735.1 Platanus orientalis
TTTTTTGTGGTTCCCTAGTTCTGTCCTGCAACTAAAACTTCTAGATTTTATCTTTCTTCAATCTGTTTAATCCATATTTTGAGGATTACTTTCAGCCTACTTGGACCTTGTTTAAATTCCACTTGGGCCCGCAACCCACAAAATTTTAGGCCCTAGGCTGTCCTACATCACATATCCAACAAATTACTTTCTCTTTCTTTCCCTAGCAGACATATAACAGTCTCCACCATATGATAGATACATCCTGATAAAAACCCAACTACATCTGGTCCATGGAAAAGCTTCATAAATGCTAAAATATAAAGGCAGGAACATAAAGACCCCAATGCAATAAAATGTGCTAAATTAAGTCATAATGTCTTCATACATTTACAAACAGATGAAGCAAACAATTTGATTTGACAAGAAAGCTTTAAGGTAAAAACTGGGAATGCAGCGGTTGCAAGCGACCATCATTAACCCAATAGTTTTCAGAGAAGAAAACAAAGACAATGAAGAAACCACAGGTTGTCATGCTTAGTTCTCTCTCACACACAAAATAAATAAATAACAGTATCATCCTTGCAGTAAACTGAATTTTATGCTATAAGTAAAGATAAACAATCATTTAAAAAGTTCACCAATCCATTACTCGAATGTAGAACATAAAAATAATTGGTCAGCACATAAGTATAACATAAGCATTCTAAATTAAACATCCTAGTTATTAAAAGCTGCATCATGCAAAAGCCAGTGAACCTTTACCTTGAAAGGCGTGGGGGTTTCCCTTGAGTCAACAGGAGTCTGCATTTGTAGTGTTGCCATCTTCCTTTGATATGCTAGCTCCCTTTTGATTGCGAGCTCCACTGACATAATGTTCTTTCTCGGCTCGACATCACGGGAGGGACAAGCTAGCAGTGGTGGATAAGCAATAGCAGGACGACTATGATCAAAACCTAGATATATTATCCCCAATATAAGTGTAAATAACCTCAAATGGAAGGGAGATGTATTGCAAATAATCCATGAGAACATGATCATTTCCATACAACCTATAGGTATAACCCTCAATTCTTCAGTTATTCAGTGGTTTTATTTTAATTTTATCATTATGATTATTATTAATTTTTTTCTTTACCAATCAAAAAATTATTAATTATTCTTATTATTTTGTGGGTAGTAGTGGTGTTGGTGTTACTCGCCCAGACCTCAATCAAAAACAATAACTACAATCAGAAGCATGTACAACCAGTAGTATCTCTAACAATGATGCCTTAAAGCTAGTGGGATCATCAGAGATGTTAGTAGAGAAAATTTTTAGCATTTTATTTTTTTCAGCACCCATGATGAGGCGGTGGGGATTTGGTAGGACAAGTTAAAGTTAGCCTAATGTAAGAATGACATTAGGGGCTGACACATCAGCACCAAAAAAGTGATATACACTTTTTGGAGGATGCCTTTCACTTTTTGGCACTACTGTGCCAGCCCCTAATGACATTCTTACTTTAGGCTAACTTTAAGTTGTCCTACCAAATCCATAAGGATAATGAGGACATCATGACACGTGGTACTAGAGTGTACCAGCATTGCAGGAGAACCAGTCCTTCATTGTGGTTCAAATAGAGAGCTTGGTCGGTCCTGCATGACCCTATATGATGGGCACATGTTGAATTGATTAGATGGGGTCATATAGCACTGTTGGTGGCAGCCTTATTTTATGTTTTAGTTAGGATTATCTTGAGTTTTATCTTTTATTTATGTTTGGATTATGTTATGAGTCCTTATGTCATTAGGATTAGGTGTTTATATCTACATTAGTCTCTTTTTCCAGCAACATTACCCATTGTTGATGTAATTAGTAGAGGGGTCTTAATTTGTAATTAAAGAAGGATTAGGGAGTCTTTAATAGAAGTAGGAGTTGGACTGTGAATGGGATAGCGTTAGGGAAGTCGTGGGTTGTATAATCCCATATACTTTATGTTTTTTGTTTATGCAACATTGAATAGAAATCAGAATTGTGTGCTCATCAGCTGAAACTATTTCCTTTTTTCGGGGTTGTCTTCTTCGCTTCGTGTGCTGCAAAAAACTAGGAGTGGTTTCCCAAAGGTGGATTCCTTGGGTTTAATTTGCTTGGTGAATTCCAAGATTTCCTGGTTTGAGAGACCCGAGATCTAATCATCTGAGAGAGCATCCTTTGATATCCATTATTGATAGTTTCTTGTTCTTTCTAAGTCTGATTTTAGTTCTTTTTTAGGTAAACATAAGTGGTTAATTTATTAGTAGGTGAAGATGGGTTTTGAACCCAAGTCTGATTTTAGGTTGTTAGTGTGTACATAAATCTGATTTGATTTCAGTTCTTTATTGGCCATACTTAGCAAAGGATCTTTACTTTATTTTCTGACTGGACTAAGAGACACGATTGAAGAGTAGGAATCTTAAATCATTGCTTTGTGTAAACTCCTATGATCTCTACTTTGCATTCACATGTACATGCATCTGTATCAACCCATTTCCAAGAAAGACGCACACACACAAACACACACACACACCAAAAAAAAAAAAAGAAAATGTAGTTTGGTTGTGCAGATTTGGGGAGGACAGAAGTAGTCTGTGGAGACAGGTCATTGCTGCCAAGTATGGGGAGGGAGAGACTAGTTGGACCAGAAGTACCTCAGAAGGCCCCCATGGGTCAGAAAGGCATAGTGAAGGGATACAACATGTTACTGAATCACGCTGCTTATAAGGTAGGGAATGGATCAAGTATCTGGTTTGGAACGATGTGTGGTGGATCCATCTTGGAGGAGGATTTCCCTACAGTCTTCGATATAGCAAGGTCATGGCATGGGTATATTCAAGATCACATTGTCAGATCCCCCTCTTCTTCCTGTTGGAATCTTCACCTCAACAGGAATCTTCATGATTGGGAAGAGGCTGAAGTTGGATTATGCCAGGGTTGTTAGCAGTGAAGAAGATGATAAGTGAATTTGGTTGAGGGAGCCCAATGGTAGATTACCAGTGAAATCCTATGTTCAAGTTAGGCTGTGCAGTCACGAAGGTGGAAGCAGGCTCTCACTTCCAGTCAAGATCATTTGGAAGACCCCAATGCCAAAGAAGGCAGCCTTTCTTCTGTGGTTAGTTTGCAATGAGAAAGTTCAAACGATTGATAGCCTCATGGTGATAGGCATTCCAATGGTGAGCAGATGCCGTCTTTGTGGTGTCTGACTCGGAATCGGCTTCTCACCTCTTCTTGCATTGCTTCGTGACCTCTAGGATTTGGTATGCTATTGCTAACAGGTTCTTGAGGCAGAGGGCTATGCTGGGAAACTTGCAGGTGTTGCTTGCTGAATGGGACCATTTGGGCTGTGAGGATTGGCCAGAGAAAGGGCGCACTCTATGGAGATGCATCTTAGTAGTGATCTATTGGGGGCTGTGGAGGGAGCGTAACATAAACATCTTTGAAGATGTAGCCACCCCTCAGATAAGTTGCTTGTCAAGATCCTTTCACTCCTTTTAGTTGGGTAGCTCACTTTCCTCTGTTTATGGGGTTAAAATACCATGATTGGTTTTTTTTGGGTATGGATTCTCGTCTTATTTAGCTGTCCAGTGTGTAGCTAGTTCTGTCCCCCTTTGAGGGAATGTATCCCTCATGCATTTTTCATTTAGTTTCTTTTTTTAATAAAATTTTTTCATCTATATCTAAAAAAAAAAATCTAGTTTTACCTCCCCCCCCCCCCAAAAAAAAAGAATAATAATAATAATAATAAATAAATAAATAAATTGTGAACTTAAATCAAAGAAACCGAGAGCTTCACGCCATGAAACACAAAACATTCTGATCGCGGAAGCTAACACCATAAAGACCAGAAACTCAGTACTTCAAGCACGAAGCATCAGATAAAAAGAGAGGATTTTACTACAACCGACCTGATTAAGCAATAAACTATCACCAATAACTGCAAATCAACGGCATATATATATAAAAAGAAAAAAAAAAGGTGAATAACATTGAGAAATGATGATGAGATCGAGAAATTAAGGGGAAGGCATCACCTTGCAAGGATGGAAGCGTGCTGTAACCTTTTCCCTTCGATAAGCTCGAAACATCACCGCCTCTATCTCTATAATCCGCTCTGAAATCCATTGACGTCATGGATTGAAGCTCGAGAAGATGAAGATGAAACCGTAGCTTGTTTTCCTCAACGAGGAGTGAAGCTCCAAAAGAAGAAACCCTAGCTCCAGAAGCGGACGCCAAATTACACATCAACAGAGAAAGAGAGAGAGAGAGAGAGAGAGAGAGAGTGGAGGAAACGAAAATACTGTTTAGCGAGTGAGATGAACTGTGACTAAAATCAGTTAATAATTTGCAACGTGGCTTGTCGCGGCCGGATCCTTTTGGCGGGTGAGGTAAGGGGTCATGATCAGGACTCAGGAGTTCACAACTATAAATCACGCATCGTGTCACGTTTTTATTGCTACTGGTGTAAGATCCCTCCAGTCAAAATGGAGATGACCGGAGTTAGTGATGGCCTATCATGCCCTGCCAGGTGAATGGATAAAAAATGCTCACCTTAACGAATGCTAACCACTGCTTCTTGTCAGGCAGCAGGCACATCAGCGCTGAAAAGTGAATATACACCCCCCCAAAAAGTGAAAATCACTTTTCAATACTGATGTGTTAGCCCCTGACAAAAAGCAGTGATGAGCGCTTGTTAAGGGAAGCGTCCATAAACCAATCCCGATTGGCATGGGCATAACATCTTTCCAGGTAAAATGGAGATGATTCAAAACCGTTTAGATCCCCTCCTGTCTGCCTATGTCCAGTGAGGACCTGTCCACAACCTAAGTGCATAGTTTGGCATAAAAAGATGTGCACAACCATTTTTTTTTATGCCAAACCATGCACTTTGGTTGTGCACAGCAGCACAGGACATAAGCAAACAGGACAATCCTGAGCCGATTCAAACCTTTAGTGGATCACTTCACCACTTTATTTTTTTATTGTAAAAGATCACCGACCATTGATTAACTTTTACCCAAAAATAATAATAAACAATAGAAATAAACATGCTTTTTCGTCATTTCCTCTCCACCCATTAAGTTGGATGATTGGATTAGGGTTACGGGCTGGATTAGGTAAGGAAATCTGATTTTCCTAATGTATTAGAATGACATCAGAAGACTGACACATCAGTGCCAAAAAGTGACTTTCACTTTTTGGGGGTGATTATCACTTTTCAATGCTGATGTGTTCACCCCTGATGCCATTCTAATACATCAGGAAAAACAGATTTCCGTACCTAATTTTTTCGGATTAGCTGTAGCAAAATTTTCTGTAATCTTTTGCAGTTAGACTCATTAATGTAGCTAGACTCAAAAATAAAATAGTATTAGCTAAGGATGGAAGCCAAGGACTCAGAGCAATGTATGGGCACGATTAGAAGCGTTTTGGTCACACGAAGCCCCGGCAAAGGATCTAATTATATGGGCAAAAGATGAGTGTAGAAGCAAAAAAATAAAAAAAAGGCACCAGGCATGTCCAGCAGCAACTATGGCAGTACCTCTCTTCCCCACCAACGGTGAGCAACTGAAATCCCCTTTTCATTTAATTTTTGGATTCATACTCTAGGTTTGCCGATGTCTTCGTTCCCTTTCTCTCCGCTCACCATCCCTTTGATTAGCGATCAAAATGGCGCTAACAAATGATTTTTTTAGTTTCATTTTATCTTACGCCTGCATGTTCTATGATTTATGATCCATGGTTTTAACCTCTGTGGTGGTGTGAGCGGTTGGGTTACAGTTCCAGGGCATGCTCATACTAGATTTTGATTTTGCAGTATATGATTTAAGCTCCAATTTTACATCTATGGCTAGAACCAAATCGAGCTGGGTGTTTTTGTGCTAAAGCGACATGAAAGGGGAGCTGGGTGTTTGGTCAAGTTGTCTGCTTGAACAGGAATCCAAACTTTGGACATGTTTGGTTCCTGCTACAGAAGGCTTTATATGGCCTTTTTTTGAAGAGGAACCAGCTAGTTAGATCCAGAGAAAAACTAGATTTTCAGTGTCTCCACTTCTGATTCCTGAAGGGACAGTCTCTACAAGTTCTTGTGAAGTAAGAGTTTATGGTTGTGTTTGATTACCATGATAACCCAGACTCCATTAATTTTAGGGGCCATAGAGCTATTTTATTGTTTGGATCCCAGTGGTATTAGGAGGGTCTGGAGGATGTTCTCCCATATACGTCTTTTCTGATGGACTTGGTTTTCGTCTAAGCTAATTAAAATTAGGCTGTATAGAGCTACTGTTGCAGCCCAACACGCCCCTTTTGACCAATGGGAATTTTTTCTATTGTGGGTGGAAGTTAACTTACAAAATTCTGTGTGTAAAAGACATAAATATAGAATTCGTCTCATTTCTTGGACTTCCCAAGTTTCTGTTTATTTTATTTTCAATTTTGAATTTTACATTATTTCTATTTCTTCCCTTAAACCCTGGTCCTTTTTTTTTCTTCCTCTAAAGTATCCTCCTCTGTAATGGATTTGTTTCTAAATAATTACGGTAGTTTTTATTTACTACTTAGCAGATTAGTAGGGATGGTTGCAATGGTGACAGGTCAGAGCATTGTGTGTCTCTTCCACCGTCATGGTCTGTTGAATTACAGTTCTAAGGCATGCTCTTACAAGATTTTGGTTTTACAGTAAAGGATTTGAGTTATATGTTTACATCTATTGCTAACTTAACAAATTACACTCTTTAGTTTGTAATTGGTGATAAATCAACATGGTAGGTTTTGGCTTTTCTTCAAAGTAGGTGGCTCTCAAGTTGTCTGCCTAAACCGGTAGCAAAATTTTGGGCATGTTTTTTCCTACTTCGGCAGGCTTTAAATGAACTTTTGAAGGAAATCCAGCTTGTTAGATCCAGAGAAAAACTCGATTTTCATTTGCTTCACTTATGGAGGATAGTCTCTACTAGTTCTGAAGTAAGAGTTTAAGGTGTATTTGATTTCAATTTTAACCCCAGCTTGACTAATTTTAGGTGGCCATAGAGTAATTTTATTGGTTGAAACCAATTGATATTAGAGGGTCTGGATGTTCTCCTCCCAAAGACTTTTTCTTTGTTGGACTTGGTTTCCCTCTATACTGACTAGAATTAGGCTGCACAGGGTTACTGTTGCATTTAAACACACCCCTATTGATCAATGGGAATGTGTTTCTTTTGTGGGTGGAAGTAAAGGTACAAGATTTCAGTCTGTAAAATACATATATATATATATATATATATATATAGAATTCTCATCATTTCTTAGACATCCCAAGTTTCCTTTGATTTTTCTTCGGTTCAGAATTTTACATCTTTTCTCTCTTCCCTTAAATCTCTGATCCTGGTTCATTTTTGGTTATGTTTATGTAAAGATAAATCATATATGCTGAAGCCCATGTGACAAAGGCCTTTCTCCTTCTACTAATTATCCTCCTCTGTAATAGATTAGTTTCTAATTATTTTCATTAGTTTTGTTAACTACTTAACAGATTAGGAGGGAAGGTGGCATTGGTGACTGGTGGCGCAACCGGCATTGGTGAGAGCATTGCACGTCTCTTCCACCGACATGGTGCAAAAGTTTCCATTGTTGACCTGCAAGACTCCTCCGGCCAGCATATCTGTGAGGCTCTCGGCGGTGACTCAAATGCCTGTTTCATCCATGGAGATGTCACAATAGAGGATGATATTCGCCGTGCCATCGACATCACAGTCGACAAGTTTGGCACACTTGACATCATGGTTAACAATGCTGGGGTTTCAGGCAGTCCTATTACGGACATTCGCAATTTCAACATATCTGAGTTTGAGAAGGTGTTTGATATAAATGTGAAGGGTGTCTTCATTGGGATGAAACATGCTGCACGAGTCATGATCCCTAACCGCAAGGGTTCAATCATTTCCATCTCAAGTGTTGCAAGTGCCATAGCGGGTGTTGGACCACATGCATACACAGGGTCCAAGCATGCAGTTGTTGGGCTCACCAAGAATGTTGCAGCTGAGCTTGGGGCACATGGGATTCGTGTGAACTGCTTGTCACCTTATGCCGTAGCTACAAATCTGGCATTGGCTCACATGCCTGAGGAGGAGAGAACAGAGGATGCCTGGACTGGGTTCCGTGATTTTATCAAGAAGAATGCAAATTTGCAGGAGGTGGAATTGACAGCAGATGATGTTGCGGAGGCGGCGCTTTACCTTGCAAGCGATGAGGCCCGGTACATCAGTGGGGTCAATCTCATGGTGGACGGCGGTTTCTCATGTGTGAGTCACTCACTGCGAGTATTCAGATGAGAGCTGGGTTTATTTGCCTGTGTGGTTGCATGAACAGGTGTGTGTGCAAGTACTTTAATAAGAGTGTAGATCTTCTCCAGTAGATGCTGGCGGAAAAACCTTTCCATCCCTTTGACCTGTTGACATTTGTCTCGTTAAATAGAACAGGGGACAACGGACCACACCATTTCTGGTCCAGTTACCGTTCGACGGGATAGGTATCAAAGCAGAGATGCTGGATGGTTTTCCCCACCATCTGATAGATAATGATAAAGTGACAATTAATGCTACCAATGTTTTAGTAGAACAGGGTTGATTGTATCCACTCAGTACAAGGTCTCATTTGTGCTAAGATTTGGTTTTTCCGTTCATTTTGGTTTGTTATTGAATTTGAATTCCTAGGTCATCATCAAATTATTATTGAAAAAAGAGAGGAATGTCCATATGATTTATGAATGTCTCTGTGAAGAGTTTTCTCAAAGCTTTAGAAACATTTATGAATATCTCTGTGACGAGTTTTCTCAAGCTTTAGAAACATATATATTTATAAACTTGCCCATCCTCTTAATTAATCATTACCTTTGATATACTTATTAAAACCCTCGTTTAGACTTTCTCCCTTCTTTTATGAAGAGATCTAATGGGAATGACTCACTTCTCTAAGGTTGAGGTGCTTGTTTATAGGTGCAGAGTATTTGGTTTTAAACAGCGAAAAGACCCGCAAGGGGCAGAACATCAGAACGGAGAGCATGCTGCTCCAACCTAGGGGGGCTTAAAGCGAGTCCACCTCCTTGGAATGGAAGATGGTAAACCCCGTTTAGTCAGCAAGTGCGCAGGCTTTTTGACAGTGCGCCTAACAAAATTGAAAACAACATGATCAAAGGCATTGCACAGCAGTTTGCAGTCAAGCGATAAAATCAAAACTGACCACGGACAATCTTCCAAGTTACAATTTAATAGGGAAATAACTTCTAGAGAGTCTCCCTCCAGGATGATAGACTTCACTCCAAGGTCACGAGCAGCCACCAATCCTGACCTAGCCACCTGGCACTCCAAGGCCCATGGGGAGATCAGGGGAGCAGAGGAAGCTAAAGCCTCAATAAGGGAACAATAACGATCGTGAATACCCGCACCAAACCCAGCAATCTGAGAAAAAGAAGACGTCGCACCAACAAATTTAATCTCTATCACATCACCCAACTGGGAGGCACCAAGAAACTGGGCCTTCAAGGTCCTACCTTGGAGAGATCCCTCAACCCCAACCTTTCATTAAAGCCCCTATTGGCACAAAAAAGAACATCAAAATTTGAAGGAACCTTATTAAAAACAAAATCATTTCTTGCTTTCCAGATTTGCCAACAAAAGGAGAAAATAATGGAAGTGATTTCATTAATTATTTGCTTAGACCTATTAGGCAGGTCAAACCAATCCTTAATCCACTCCCCAAAGGAGGCAAGAGGGATCCTGTACACCCTAAGTGAAAGTGGGTAAACAAACCAGACCCTTTCAATAACAGGGAATTTAATGAGGCAATGAAAGGTAGATTCTTCATTAAGTTGACACCAAGGACAGATTGAGGAAGTATTAGTATTCCTTTTACACCAATTGGCTCTTGACGGAAGAGCATCATGACAAGCTTTCCACACAAAATGATTGATTTTCTAGGGAACTTCAAGATTCAAAATCTTGGTCCATGAAAAAGGGGGGCTTAGGGGAGGGGGGCTCGGAAAGTCTGGTTTTAATCATAGAAGGGGGGGTGAATAGGATTTATAAA
>JAOXJP010235103.1:0-10057 GCA_025762735.1 Platanus orientalis
CAAACCTTGGTCTTTGGGGGTCTCCTAGAGTAGTCACACAATACCCATTTGGTTTTATACCTGATTTACCTTTCGGGTTCGAAGATGGTGACTTGGCTCTTCCTTGGCACTTCTCTTTGGCTATTTTTGGATTCTTTGCTTGATACGCTTTGGCTTGTAGCACTTGAACCTCTTCCTTATCATGGTGATGGTCTCCACACTAGACACTCATATGCTCACTCATTATACATAACATTCATAGCCTACCACCTAGACTTAGAATGAAATTGACAAATTACCTAATGACTTAAGATGCTTGATACTGACGGTCTGTACTGCTCTAAGTCGAACATTAAGCAATGCTCTGGCTCTATGTGCATGGTTGTCCAAAGTGGGGCTGTGACATAGATGGGGCCTTGCCTGTAGAACTGACCAAAAAGTGAACCCTATATAAAAGTACTAAAAGATGGTGGTTCAGAGACTATGTTGTGGCCATGAGGCCTTCCCTGCCTTAGCAGATATTCATATATCACTTTCTTGAACTCGGTGACTATAGGGATTCAAGGCTGGTCATTGGTGCTAGATTGGCAGTCGGGTGATAGAGAAGTTTGGGTTGGGGAGGAAAAAGAACCATGTGTAGGGGTTGTTGTTCAACCATAATGGGACATGAAGTCCCCCATCATTCATTCGATCTTGGACTTGTACCTATCTAAGAGGATGTCTTTAGGACCCATCCAGTTGGGAGGTGGGTTTCCTGATGACACCTATGGATGGGTAAGAGGTGTGGTACTTGTTGTAGGCGGAGGCGTCGACTTGTCGGCCATGGCTTTGCTAAGTTGTGCCTTTTTCTTTTGCTGTTAAGTCTCTAAAGGAGCTATTGTAGCTTGTTTGACCTTGCTATGAGAAAGAGATTCATTATTATTTTTTAAAGGTTCATTCTTTACATTCATTCATATTTAATAGCTAGATACTTTTAACAAGTTCATAGGTTATATAGGTGAATTCATGTCCCTTTATTAACAATAAGATTTTTGGAAACAAAACTTTGTACATATAGTTATCAAAAATAGCTACAAAAGAGGGGTACTTTCCCCATTACATCATAAATGAAAATACAAAAAGCAATCTATAGATTAAGCACCACTAGAGGTGGTGGTGGAGGTGGCACTAGTTCGTAGCCCAAAGAGAAGATCTACTTTCTCATCTCATAAACCCATGACTGTATCCACTGATCCTATATGAAGGCCATGTTGTTGTTGCACCTCATCTTGATTCCCAAATCATCATGGGAGGTCCTACTATCATTGAGCTCACTCTTCATGGAGTGGATGAGCTCAGACTGGGTCTCCTTCCAACATTGAGTGTAATCAGGCAAGATCTCGGCCTCTGTACGTAGATGTGACTCGGCCTCTAAGGAAGCCTTGATTTGGGAATGTAAGACCCGCTCTTCGTCTAAGTCTAGTAAAGCTTGCTCATACTCCATCTGAGTGTGAGAAGGCTCTACATGTGATGTAGGTGGTGACTCATTGCATGGCCTTTTGTTCAAGGCAATGTGACAAGTGTGTTAGGCTATACAAAGGGTCTATGAAGGAGCCAATGCACCTTTGTAGATATGAGTGGTAAATGCCAAGTAGCTTTGGTATACAAGTTGTTCCATAATGTGGTTCAATGAGACCATATGTAAGTAGGTGTATGATGGTCAAGCTTAAGTATATCTTCGAAGATTGCACTGAAGTTGAAGAGATCTTACCTGAGGGAAAATTGTCGAAGGACACATATGGGTACATAGGGAGTGCTCTGAAAAAACCCCTATAATGACCACGTATGTGTGATCTTTAGTCAACAAATGCAGACAGCATGCCTTATGCCACTTGACCTGCCAAGTGACATGTTTAGGGAGTGTGTTGGATAGTAGACTATGATAGCCAGATATCATGGCTTTGACTGGCAAAGGACGATTGTTGACATGTGCCTGTACTGGAGTCAAATTGTTAGATATGTGTATGGAAAAGGATAACAAAATATTCATTGTTTTAGGTAGCCAAGCTTGTAGCAAAGCTGAGCAACCATATAGCAGACCTTGACGATGTTGACCACAATGTGAGAGACTAGAAATGGTCTCTGATATGATCATGGGAGCTAGAGTCTTCTTCTATAAGTGTTGCCCCAAGATGTTGAGAAGGACACCATTGTTATGATGATGGCTATGTGACAATAAAAGTTTCCCTAAGACAACCAAAGTGAATGCTCTGAATTTGATTTGATATGTAAAATCACCAACCTTCTTCCAACTTCTCTCTAATAAGAGGTTGAAAGGACACCGTACATATTCCCTTGAAGCTTCTTTAGGAAGGGAAGCTTTGAAGATACTTAATGTATGAAAGTCTTTGAAGTAGCTAGGCTTATGGGTTGGGATCGCGGCATTGATGCCGAGGCAATGTTCCCAATCCAAAAAAGACTCAAGCTCTTCAATAGTGGGTGTGAGCTCTTGTTCTCCAAAGCGGAAAACCATAGACGAAAGGTCCCAAAATGAAGTGGCTGCCTCTAACAGTGGTCAATCCAAGTTGATCTGTGCTAGTGTCAAGGTGGCTCAAAACCGGCTTTAGTTCATCCAAATTTCCTGTTCTCTGAGAGGAATGGTAATAATGGTATTTACAAAATTCGCCAAGGTTGTGGAGTATGAATCTAAGTATACAAGTCTCTGATCTGATCCACGTCTATAGACATGAGCATGAACAAGGATTAAAAATGACATTTTACAGTTGAAAGCAAAATTCTGCAGCAATTAATCCTAACGCTTGAATTTAATTCAATTAAAATGTAGGCATTGAAATCATAATCAAGCATTGGAATAGTTATAGATAAAAATACCTAACTCATGAATTTTGCATCAATGCTTGAATTTAATTCAATTAAATTTCAGGCATTGAGAACACAATTAGGCATTTAGAGCAGTTATAAGTTTTAAATGGCCCACGAATGTGCCTTTGCCCATCATGCTGTCATTTTTAGAATTTTAGTTACAAACCGAGAGAAAAACTTCGAAAAGCTTTTCTCTTCTTCCCAATCTCTAATTTTCTTTTCAGAAAATCCTCTCCAACAATGAGTCAAGGTGGATCAAGTCAACATTTCCCACTTCTCTCCACACAACAGATGGCTTTATGGAAGAACCCCATGGTAGACCAAGTAAGTTTCTTTGATTTTTTTATTTAATTTGTGGTTCTTTAACTTTTTAGATGAAAATTATGAAGTTCTTCAAGTTTTTTATTGGATTTTTTGAGTTCTTTTTGATTTTCACAAAATCCTTTTGAAGGTTTTAAAATTTTACAAAGTTAGTTGTTTAATGCTTTGAAGGAGTCTTTAGGCCTTTTCTGAGCTTGCCCGCATTGAAGGCGGACAAAGCTCTGATGATGGTGCTCATAGAGAGATGGTTGCCGATCATGCGGACTTTCCACTTACTTATAGAAGATATCGGCATGGCCCCATTGATTTTTTCATGATGATGGGGCTCTTGATGGATAGCACACCCCCACCTTCCATAGACGATGCTGATGCGGACTTAGTGAAGTTGCTTGGGGCCACAACCAGTGGAGTAATACAAGGGCACCAAGGGTGTCCTCACCTTGTGATTCAAGAAGAACTACATGTGGGCTACCAATGAGAGTAGTGTGGCTAAGATAGACTACACCACCTGCGCCTTCCTCATCTACATGCTAACTTGCTCTATCTTCTATGGGAAAAGCGACTAGGTATATTTTCATTTACAGCTAGAACTGGAGGACTTAGCCAAGGTCAACACACATAGTTGGGGTAGATTGGCCCTTAGTTGGATGTAGGCCAACATGAGTGGGATCTTAGCTAGATAGGGCCCACATGCCTTCTTGGGTCTGTACTTCTTATGGGAGGTATACTTTACTTTCACCTTCATTATTTTCTTTTATTCCTTTACTTTCCTTTACATCATATATGCTATTTAACATTTAGACTTTCCCTTTTTGCAAGTGTGGTGCTATAAGCACTTCCCACGCCCCTGCATGGAGGAATGAGGAGGTGTTTCCCTTCCCTTGTGTAGCAAGGTGGGATGTCTTTAACATCCACCATTAGCCTGTAAGTCCATCTTCATCTTTCGACAGAATCTAGACCTCCTGACAGCCGCTCAGATAAGTACACAATTTTATTTTTTCCTTTAATTGTTTATTCTAATTTTGAAAATCATATTCTAAATTCTACGTGTTTTATGCAGGTCAAGTGGTGCCCTTGGGCCAAGTGGGTCTTAGAAAGGGACATTGCTCTTACCCAAGCCTCAGCCTAGACTTGGCCCTACCAGAGGATCGTGTTGATAGCCATTAATGAGATCACCATGTACCTTGGGGAGAGGTGTTGGCTTTAGCTAGGCATGGGAGTGCAGGACTTCGTGGTCCCACACTTGCCCCCTCATGTTATCAACACTGAGGGTGAGATTGGGAGAGGCGAGATAGGCACCAATGCCTTAGTCTTCTTGGAGTGGGGCAGGGATTATAGTGAGTGGTAGGCCATTCAATCTTGCAGGCCTTTAGGCTGCCCTATCGAACCCCAGGTTAGTTGATTTTATTTTTGCAAAACTTTCTATTTCATTTTATTTCTTCATTTTTTTTTTGTTTAAAATACATGATATTGATTTAATTATCTTGTTTTGTCTGGCAGTAGAGGTTGGAGCCTAGCCTACAAGTGAGCCCGCACCTCCCACAAGAAGGGGAAGGAAGAGAAATGCTCCTGTAGTTGAGCCAGATCTAGTAGGGATGGTGCATGAGGTGGTGACGGTGACCAACCTTGAGGGTGGGATGACTGAGGAGCCCTTGCCCAATGTCGAGCTCCTAGAGGGGTGGATGCCTCTAGAGACTATGACCTAGGTATGACTTAGTTTATTTTAATAATGTTTCTTTGTTAAATTATGAATTTTAAGGTGTTTGATAAAGTTATGTACTTATGCAGGTCTCAAGGGAGGTGTATTTGAGTGCCCTCCAAAAGCTAGCGAGTTGCTTTGCCTTGGTGGGGCAAAAGCACCAAGCTCATCTAACAGAGGTCTCTACCTTGAAGGAAGGGCACAAGAAGGAGGTTGAGGAGGTACAAATGGATATTTTCTTTTCTTTTTTCTTTTTCTTTTCAAAATATTTACTTTAATGATTCTTTTCTTTCTTTTAACATTTTCTTTGAACTATTTTGTAGTTGTTGAAGCAGATCCCCATTCCTGGGGATGAAGGGGACGATGGGAGAGATGATGAGATGCCCTCCACATCTCTTGAGGTTGAGACAGGGGTGTGCATGAACTTAGTGCCCATTGACAACATGGACGTGGCTCCTCTCCAGACAGATGAGAGTCCACTTGAGACCTGACTAGGAGAGGGTATTTCCCTGCCTCGTGGTGATGCTACTGTCTACTTTGGAGTGGGCTAATCATATTCCAAGAAGAAGAAGCATATGGGGAGGAAGGAGATAGTAGAGCAGGTGGATAGTGGCTCTGATGCATGATCCAGATTAGACTAGATTTTTTTTTATTTTTGAAAAAGATAGACTCAGACATGTAAGTTTTTTTTTTATAAAATGACATGGATGTAATTATTTGTTTACTTTTAATGAAATGGTTTATTTTTACTTTACTTGTGGAGTGTCTACATGGTCTATGCATTCGCATTACTTATATTAAGAAAAAAGGGTGAGATGTGTCCAAATTTAGATAAGAAGGTAAAATCCATCCTAAGTTATCTAAAAATAAGTTTGGATTTAAAAAAAAAGAAATTGGACATGAATTCCTAGTTCTTCTAATCAATCATGTAAGCACACAGTAACAATTCAAATAAATCAAATCCTAAAGATAAACCTCCAGTCTATTTAGTGTATCTTAAGCAACTCTACCTGAAAAATGACTACATATGCATGCATCTTTGAAATTCTATAAGCTAAGCATATGAGTCTAAACACCTCCCCGAAAAAGATCAGATCATGCAATGATGACTAGCTTGGGTAACTTGGTCCGGCCAGTTCACGTAGCAACCACTACTCAGACATTGTTCCCATCCTATATGTGATCCAATACTATCCATTGTTGGGTAATTACCTAGGTAGGGTTAATATGAAAGTGATGTATTAATGCAATGTCGTGTCCTCATACCCATTTTGTGCAAAATATGAAAAAAAATAAACGTGTATTCATACAAGTTGTTCAAAGGGGAATTTAGTTCTACTAACTAATTCAAGCTATCCTAGATCTAAAATGAGCATGTTTTTTATCCTACACATAAAAGTTCTGACTAATGTTAAAGATGGAGTGTTAACCTAACTAGCTAATGGAGTGCCCTAGATCTAATTGAAGGTGATATAGACATGTAGGAGAAAGTATATAAACAATTTAGAAAAATCAAAGCATGTATTTATGGCAGTTTAAACAACTATATGTTTAGAGATCAAATAGTCACTCGTGGAGTCACCATTTTGTCGACGTCGGGGTCCGGAGGGGTTCAGATTCCCCCACCAACCCATGGTTTTTGGGCCCACTCTTCAGCGCATGATACTGGTGTATGAGGGTTGGTAACCCTTTTCAGGAGCGTCAGGCTTTTTTGGGAGTCACCACTGACTTGAGGTTAACCGATGAAGTTGGACATCAGTTTTCCTCTTCGGGGGAACAGGAGAGGTCTAGACCCGAAGGACTAGGGGTTTAACTCATAAGATTGGTCGACTTTCCTGAGATAACAAGTAAGTTGTGTAGTTGTATTCAGGGAAAATTAAAGCATTAGCTTATGGGAAATTTAGAAACTAGCTTTTTCTAGATTAGGTTATTAATTGATAGGAGGGACCCCTCGGGTTTATGACTTTTAGAGGGATCACAGACCACTTTAAAATGTTTATTTACTAGTCTTAGGGTTGGAGCTAATCTTGACACAAAAAGTAAGAAAGGAAAAAAGTATGTATTTTTCTCAGTTTCAGGCTTAACGCTTGAATTTTTAAAGCTTGAATTTAATTTAGGGTGAAATTTGGGCATTGAAAGCTGATCAGGTCAGCATCTTAACCTTGTTTGTTAGGATGTTTCTATGGGTCCCAATGCTATGGGACCCTTGGAGAAGAACAGAGGGTGTTCTCTAAGATCACACTGTGCAACCCTAGGGGTCAGGGCCTCTATAGGTGCAAAGATTTGCCCCCTAGAAGAAGACAATCTAGTCATTTGACACAGGCTTAATGCTTGAATTTCCAAGCAAACACTTGAATTTTTAGGCTTTAAGTGTTTACTAGGTCAATAACTTAGCCCAAGCTTTTATAGTGGTCATGTGGGTCCCAAAGCTGTGGGACCCTTGTAGGAGGGTATAAGGGGTTGTCTAGAGTCAAAGGGACTAATCCCTAAAGGTGGGGCCCTCATAGGAGTGAACATTTGCCTCCTAGAAGAGGGCAATATGGCCATCCTGTACAGGCTTAACTTCTTAATTTTAGTCTAACACCTAAATTTTCAATGCCTGAATTTAATTAGGGGGGAATTCTGGTGTTGGATGCTAAAATCAGCAACCAACCTTGGGTTTTGGGCCACACTTATGGGGCCTAGAGGGGTGGGTTCCTCCTATGTCTCTAAGCCAGTCCTAGGTCATAGACAAACTTTGAAAATTTTTGAAAAACATGTTTTTTAATACAAGCTTCATCCCTAAAATCTACCCCAACATTTGAATTTCTTTACTCAGTGCCTAAAATTAAATTCAGGGGTTGGGAAGGAAACCAGGGCCCAAAGAGGTGCTTGAGCACAGGGTTAGACTTTAGAGGGTTATGTTAGCTTGAGAACAAGCTTAGGGAAAATTAGGGCTCCTTGGGGTGGGTCCCAAATCTTAACGCCTGAATTTATCCTTAACGCCTGTTTGTCCAATGCCTGAATTTTATGGAAATAAAATTCAGGTGTTACTTATTGGGTGCAAATCCAACATTGGATTTCTTGGATTTTGATCCCCTAAGGGATTTTGCAAATTTTCAAAATTACAGACACAGGAAGGCCTACTATAGGTGAACAACATATATAAATTTCAACTCAAGATCATGTCTAGAAAAATCAATAAAAAATACACAATATATTGTCTAAACTAGGTTACAAAAGTTCAGAATCTCAAGGCCCTACCCAACTTGAAAAATTACCAAATTTAATATAAAGTTAGGTTTCCCTCTTAGGAATAACATATCAAAATTTGAGCTCAACCCTAGCTATACAAAATTCAAAAAATGGATGGATGAGATCAAGTTGTGCTAGTTTGCAAGGATAAGTAAGATGGACAAGGGTAGGGCTCAGATTAATTTGTGTTTGTTGAGTGGAGGGTGGAGATGGAGGCGTGCTAGTTCACTTGGATTGATGACATGGACAAAGGGTGGGCTAGGATGCCCTTTGGTGGAGTGTGATTGGTTGCAAGGATCAAAGGCAATCTACAAGATGCCAAATGGAGAAAGGTGAGGGATTCCATGGGGATTTGAAATTCAAAACTCATATCCAAGGGTGTGTGATGGGAGTGCACCTGGAAAGATTCCAATCCAAAGGCCTTTGAATTAACCCTTAAGGTGTGAAAGCATTAAATGCCATTAATGAACCAAAACCCTAAAGTTTTGGTTCATTAACATTTAATGATTACTTTTTGAAAATTTTAACCTCTTACTATGTAATCCACTCTTAGGAGCTACCAGGCTCAGAAAATTACAAACTCAGTATCTGGTTTCAAAGTCGCGGACATTCCGATTGCAATGGACTAGTCAGAACCATATTACGATAAGGGTAAGGGGATGAATCAGGGTTTTATTGACCTGAAAAGCTCTCAATTGACTATTGGAATGAAAAACTAGTAAAATTGATTTTGGAAATCATCAGATGAAAGATGGCCCTTAATCTTGGTGAGCCATAGGTTTTGACTATGTTGAATTACGATACTTGAGTAGGAAATTGTGCCAAAGATACTCTTTTGGGTACATGGGGAATTCTAGACTAGAAATGTCCTCGTAATTTCTATATATCTTTGCCATGAGCCAGGTTTAAGGGATTTGAAGCTTATAGAGTCCTGGAGCTATAGGAACTGACAATCTAACCATTGGATTCCCAGCTAGTTATCGAGGATTTTTTGAAGTAAGGTTACTTGGAGAGATAAATTTCTGTAGCTTCCTAAAGATTGATGGAGTTGGGTTACTAGACATATCTCATTGCTTGAGTTTATGAAATGGTCTTTCGAAGGCAGGGAAAAAATTGAGAAAATGGGCCTGACCTTGTTGCATTATGAATCTAGGAGAGTTCCCGAGGGCATTTTGTGTGCCCAGTACAGATGAAAAGTACTTTAACCTAGCTTGGACATAAATGATGGTTAGGAACATATAATTTATGGAATCCATTAGGATGTTGAAACATTGGACACCCCAGAATTGTCGAGAAATGGCCACTGATAGACTAAATTTCAGAGTTTGGGTGAATTCTTAGGAATTGGTTAAGTACTTGATATTTGGCCATGATCTGTTACTCTTTTTTGGAGTAATTGAGGGAATCTGAGTAGATAAGTTCTGTGAAAGCTCGCATTCCTTAGATATTTTAGCGAAGGCCTTGTGATTTCGGAGGGATGTATGGGATTTGCATTACACCATTCAGGTAACAGAAGATGCTTCAGGCATCCTTTGAGGGCTTAGGTAATTCTTTTTCCTACGGGGGCAAAAAATGTGAAAATAAGAATTATTTGCCTATGATGCTTCATGAAAAGAAGGCTTATGTAGGTAGGAGAATTTAGGTAATCTAAGTGGTAAATGGTGAATTCTGGGTCTTTGAAGGCAGAAGGGTAAAATGATAGTTTTTTTGCCTGTGATGCTTCATTGAGGGAAGGCTTATGGAGGCTAGAAAAATTGTAGATAACATGGATGGAGCTGTTAAATGTGGACCCTCAAAGTCCCGTTAATGTTTTTTGCAGAATTAGGGTTTGACCTAGAATGGTGTACTTAAGCTATAATGAGGTGTTTTGATTGGTTCATTTGTGATTGAAATATCCAGAAAGACTTCTCAAGGAATGCCTAACCTCCTAGAGTCCAAGCTTGCTCTCCCTAAACCAAGGGT
>JAOXJP010235104.1:0-10057 GCA_025762735.1 Platanus orientalis
TGCATAAATAAATGCAAAATAGATGTGATAATGCCTACTCAAACTATGACAATACTATAATTTTAAGCTATTATCATGGATCGCTCACCATGCCAAGGTCATATATGGCCCTCTTGCCTAGGGAGGATGCAGGGTAGGTTTTCAATACATCAAGATCGCACTGAGGGATGATTTTAATGGTTTTTTCACTACCAAGTTGGTATAGTGGATGAAGGATTCGGAGGGAGGCTCCACCCTGGCGCCCTTCACTTTATCCGAGTGTGGGGCTGTGGGTGCGGGATCGGTCTAGTTGTAGGGGTATTCTTTCGGATGAATGATTACAGTGGCAATATGCATTGGAGGGGTAGGCTTGGTAGAGGCATTCACCCTCTGGGATGAGGAGGTGGCCCACCCAGATGAAGGGGTCGCCCTTGCAGACGAAGGAGTTTCCCTCTTGTCCCCCATCAAAAGGTATCGCATGGGAGGAGTTGGCTTTAGCCTTTTCGTTGATGACTTGGATGGCTCACCAGCCATCTTCTCCTTGATGCGATGCAACATCTCGATAATTGACTCCTTCGTCATCCTTAAAAGAAATAAAAGAACCTACTCATTGAAACACATGCATATGAACCAAAAAAGGGGAGGGAAGAGGCCGAAGGGGTAATACACAACCAAAAGGGAAGCAACACAACAAAAAGGGAGACAGGGGACAATCTTTGGGATGCCTTGGGGCCCAAAAGATGAGCACTCAAAGCCTCGGGGGTCACTAGCAACAAGAAATCATGGACGGGATAATTGGCGGCATGGGCAACATGAGTAAGTTGCACTACGTCCAAAATAGGTTCCTCTAGCATTAAAAAACAAGAAAGAAGGGATCAAGAGGAATCAAGCTGAGATAGCCACGAAAAATAGGAAAGCTCCAGGTAAAACTCACCCTGGGGGGAAACACTTCCCCACAGTCGACTAAAATGGGTTACATACTCCACGTGATTCTCCCACAGGCAATATTCCCAACCCATGCTCGAGACAAAAAACAACTTGCTCTTTCAACTCCTATAAGAAGTGGATAGGTTCACCTCGATGAGGTTCTGGGAAGGGTCCTCAGAAACAAAATACTGCCAACCAATGTGCATCTCCCTAGATTGGTAGTAATATAGATACTCACTCACTGACAAATGGTCTTGACCATTGCTCAAATGCATAACTCTCTAGGAGTTAGGCATGATTTGACTTGTAACAAGCCAAGAGGTGGAGACCCCCGATGAAAGTCTACTCAAAGAGACAAACCTCATTGGAAAGGCTACAAGATCTCTCGGACGAAAGGGGAATCCGGAGTTGAACCCCCTCGAGGATCTGATATGCGACTCATACCAGGCTATGTCAACCTCTATAATAATTGAAGGGACCCCCCGGGCATCAAAAGGATAATCCAAGTAATAGGAGGGATGAGACGGGTGTGCCCTAATGTCAGGACCAAAATGAGGACCCTCATTGCTCACTAACCCTTAGAATCCGAAGATCCAAATAACTCATCAATAGAGTCCATAACTCGTGGAGGATAGGCCACCCTAAATGACTCACCTATGAGTAAAATGAACTCTATGAAGACCAGGTCTAGGAAGGAGAAGTCACAATCGAAGGAGCTAAGGTTGGGCAGATAAAACTCACTAAATATGTAAGAGGATCCAATGCTACAAAGGAAAAATCACTAGAAGGCATTCTCACAAGAGAACTTACTAGAGAATAGGCCCAAAGATGATGGGAAACTGGAGGCAACGATGATTGGTCTTCCTCTATGAAAGAAGGGAGGGATACGAGAGACTATTGTAACCTTTTAAACGAATGAAAAAACTACCAAAATGAAACATATATATATATATATATATATATGAGACAAGACGGTGGAAAGTTGGAGCTCTCCCAACCGCAAGATTGAGGGGGAGAGCATATCGTGGCTGTTTAGGCTCACACAAGCCATTAGGGAATGAAACGACACCTTGGGAATTTGGTCTGGTTTGTGATGCATTCAATGCATCTTCACCATTCCCTAGAAACAAGGAGGCACCTTGGGAATTTGGTCTTGTTTATAGTGCACGAACCATTGCATGAAGGCCAAGAAAATGGCCTAGGTTAGAGACCTCATCCCCTAAGATGAGGTAATGAAGGCTAAGAGAATGGCTGAGGTCAGAGACCTCATCCCTATAGATGGGGTGATGAAGTCTAAGAGGATGGCTGAAGTCAAAGACCTCATCCCCAAAGACAGGGTGACAAAGGCCAAGAGAATGGCTGAAGTCAGAGACCTCATCCCTAAAGATGGAGCAATGAAAGCTAAGAGAATGGCCAAGGTCAAAGACCTCATCCCTAGAGACATGGAGACGAAGGCCAAGAAAATGGCCGGGGTCTAAGACCTCATCTCTAAGGTTAAAGACCTCATCCCTAGAGACATAGCGACAAAGGCCAAGAAAATGGCCGGGGTTTGAGACCTCATCTCCAGAGACAGGGCAATGAAGGCCAAGAAGATGGTCGAAGTCAGAGACCTCATCCCTTGGGATAGGGCAACAAAAGCTAAGAGAATGGCTGAGGTCATAGACCTAGTCCCCAAAGAAAGGGTGACGAAGGCCAAGTGATTGGCCATGGTCAGAGACCTCATCCCCAGAGATGGAGCGACAAAGACTAAGAGAATGGCTAGAGTTTGAGACCTCATCTCCAAAGATGGGGCAACGAAGGCTAAGAGGATGGCTGGAGTTAGGGACCTCATCCCCTGGGATGGGGTGACAAGGGCCAAAAGAATGGCCAAAGCTATGGATCTAATCCCTTAAGACAACGGGGGAGGGAGTTGATGTGAGAAACCTTGTTAGTCCATAAAAAATAAGGGATTCTAGCAGAACAGATGAATGAAACTTACAACAAAACTTTTCATTTAATGAAGAAAAAGATACAAGGGTCATACGATAGTACACATTATATATGTATAAGAAAAGAGAAAGAAGAAGAGATGGTGGTCTGGATTAAAGGAGACTACTATCGTCCACCACCCAGGTACCAACGTTGTCTTCCTCCTCAGCCCTCGAGACAGCATCCCCTTGGGCAACCAACCCAGTGTCATCATTGGGAGAAAATAACGAGAGATCAACCTTGGGATACCTATGGGCTGCCCAGTAGCGAAGGGTGTAAAAGCCACTGTAGAAGTAATTCGATAGACTAACGGCAAACTCGCCCGAGGCTTTGAAAGCCACCATGGAGGCCTCCCTAATAGCCAACTTCTTTTTCGTGGCCTGTCCTTCAAACTTGGCCAATGATTTATTCATATAGGCCACCTCATCCTGGGCTCTCTTCAAGTTTGCCTCCACCTTGATTAACTTCTTGAGAAAATGAGAATTCTCAGACTCCACCTCCACTAGCTTCAAGGTCAGAGATGTCTGTTTGGACTCGAACTCCGCCAACCAGACGGACAAGAGTGACTCCTCTCTAACCTCCCACAGCTGAGAAGAAAGAGTTCAAGTCGACGTTTTCGATCTCGCCAGCTTCTTCTTTAATTCGGCAGAATCTTTCTTAGCCCCCTCATAACATTGAGAACTGGCTAAGACCACGGCTAACACCTACAAAATGTATGGATAAGCACCTCTATTAAAAAAAAAGGAAGCATGAAGGAGAAAAGGAAACTATATAGTACCTTGCCCAGCTCATGCACCACACCTTTGGTGAGGCTAGCAGTAGAGGAGCCCACAAGACTATCGACATCGCACCAGGGTATGACTTGGGAGAGCTTGTTGAGTGCCAAGTCAGCGTTGTTGAGAAAAGATTTTGAGGCTGACCTCTTTCCTTTGTCTAGGCAACGGGTGGAGGAAGACCTCACTTTCCCATCCTTTTTTGAACCCTCAACTATAACAGCAAGCAAGGCAGTGGCCGTGACAGCTGCAGGTGTGGGAGCTTGGGATGATGTCAGAGGTAACCAAGCGATTGTAACTGGGGTCATAGACAACGGGCATTCAATAGGGGCATCTGAGACCTTTGCAATCGGTTCAACCCAGGTAGACTTTGAAGTAGAGCCCCTAGTAGATGTCGCCTTTATCGGCAGCTTAAAATGGGTCTTATGCTTCTTGGAACCTCTGGTAGATGGGCCCACAATGACCTCCATCTTCTGGGCTAAACTGGCCCTCTGAAGGATCTCCTTCAAGGATTATGGGTTCATTTATGTGCAACAAAGCAGCACAATAAGCAAATAAACAAACAAAGAGTAGGAAGGGGGAGAGGTGCAAGAAAAATATACCCTCAGAATCTCCCCTAAAAACTATCAGCTCTGGTAAAGGAACATTCAAAGAAACACTGGAGGCCCTAGCAACAAGAAGGGCCAAAAGTCATGAATGGGGTGCTGGATGGCCCTGAGCACCTGGTTAATGAGACTCCGACCTAACAACGGTTGGATTAAGACTAAGAAAGAAGCAAAGGAGTCAGCCTAAAGGAAAAAAAGAAAACTACAATGGAAGGCTAAAAGGGGAAAAGACTAGGAAGGTCACGGTTACTGGAGAAGAAAACTCACCCGAAGGGTCCGGAGCTCCCCATAACCTGACAAAGCAATTAAGCTTATCCCTCTCTTCATCCTGGGGACAGACTTCCCAGTCATCGCTCGAGATAAAGAAAAACTTGTTTTACCACTTCTTGTGGGAAGTGGGAAGACTGACAATCAAATTTTGATAAGAGTCTCAAGATAAAAAGAACCACCAGCTGGGGTGCTTCTCCTTCAAGGCGTTAGCAGTAAAGGAATTCTCGCACCATCAAGGAGTCCTTCCCCCGCTGCAGGCGTGCCATAGGGGCATACACCCAAGTAGAATATGCCATGAATTTGGCATATGCTGAGTAGGGGCCAACTCCACATGATCGAGTAACTCACGAACAAAGTGAGGCACGGGGAAGCGGAGACCACTAGCAAAAGCCTGCTCTGGGAATCATACCTCAGTACTAGAGAAGGTGCACACCCTCTCATCATGGTTAGGAACTCTAAGAAGGACTCCCTTAGGTAACTGACACTCAACACAGAGCTTTTTTAGGTCATCCTCTGTGGTGACTGACCTATAATCTAGAGCTTTGAAAGGCATGCTAGACCGACTTAGTGGTTGAACCTGGTAGGATGGCTAAGTTAGACCACCGCTATCCGGCCTGACTCAAAGATCACTCATCGTTCCTTTCGAGTCTGAGGCCCGAGACTAAATATCAGTGGAAACCATGGATCTAGAGCAATGATGTCCTATAATGAAGATGAAGAAGAAGACAGGCTCCTTAATGGAGAAAGAGATCAACGTGACTACAGGCACAGGAAGAAAGGTGGTCAAATCAAAGTAAAGAGAGCACACGTACTTAGAAGGCAAGCGAGAAGAACCGATGGATTGAGGCCGCTTCAAGAAAGCAACGAACAATGCCCCCTAAATTGTGATCATGAACGAGAAGCGAAAAGGCGAGGAGTGGGATTGAGCTTAGGAAGACCTTGCAAATGGGAAAAATTCCCTCACCCTAAGCCCTATTTAAAGGCAGACTAGAATGACCCCAACCGTCTACACCACATAATTCAAATGCATGTGCACTAACGAAATGGTGGTAAATGATGCTTTGGGAACCGCCTTTGTTTGGCGCAATCAATGTGTCCCTAACGTTCCCCGAGATACCCCATGGATGAACGAATAAGACACACGTGGACACCTAACTTGGCTCTTAATTCCCTTGTCTCACTCGAGGCCTCGGCTTGGGAATTGGGGGACAACTAATGGGCTCAACCATACAATCATTTGACTTGCGCAAGCTTGTTGGTAAGGATCGTGCACCATCAGGATCTGTTTTTTGTTATGAGATTCCACTTTTTTTATTTTTCCTTTTTTTTTTTTCTTTTGAATGCTCCATAGCTATTTAAGCATCAAGAGCTTAGTCTATGTAGAAATGATTAGATTAGGCATGAATGACTATAGTTAGGATAAGTAAGAAAATTACAGGTGAAACCTGATTGATTTCGAGTCTTTAGCCACACCTTGGAATTTATTTCAAAAGATTAATGTCATACTCTCTCCAACAAGCCTCTACCTCATTTCTTGACATCCTATAATGACCTCATCAGTTCATTTTGGACTATTATTTATGCCTTTCAATTTTATAACAAACTCAAAATGAAATAGTTTCATTCCATCTGGCTTCCAAATGCAGCCTTAGGAATGCAACAGTCTTGTCTCTTGCTATAACGACATCTTCTTGTTGAAAAAAATAAACTTGATAGGATGATACTTAACTTCCCGATCTTCATACTTTCCACTGAACCTCATCAAATTTTCAGTGGCCGTCCACAAATTTGCTATAGTAGGATGGTAAGGAAAATTCCATTGGATCAAATTTTTTTGCCAAAATTAACCTCGGTGGAACCTACTGAGTGATCACACTCCATCCATACATTGTATGACTACGGCTTCATTCTAACCCAACTAAACTTTTGCACCTCTGTTTGTTCCTTGAGAGCGACCAGGTGCAATCCGAAGATTTTAAAAGAAAAAATGTCAGTTTGTTGTGACTTGTGACCTTGTTTCTACTACACTATTCCCTGGGTTCTTAAACACCCTTCTCTCTTTCAACAAATTTCTGACCATGGCCACATCGTCCCACCTCTTTGCGGCTGCAAATATATTAGACAATAGAACGTATCTCCCACTGTGGTGTGGCTCCAACTCTATGAGGTGCTTCCCCAATTCTTCACCAACCTTAACATCTCCATGAATTCTACACGCACCAACGAGGGCACCCCATAAGCCGGGATGCGGATGAACTGGCATCCCATCCACAAAGTCCAAAGCCTCCTTTATGAGGCCGGCTCTTCCTAGTAGGTCAACCATGCAACCGTAGTGCTCTAGCTGAGGTTTAATTTGATAGACTTGAATCATTAGATCAAAAATCCGACGGCCCTCATCAACCAATCCTGAATGACTGCATCCACTGAGCACACCTATGAATGTTACACCATTTGGAGCAGGACCCACCAACTGCATCTGCCAGAAGAGTGACAGTGCTTGCTTTCCACAACCATTCAAGGCCAAACCAGCTATCATGGAGTTCCATGAATAGACATTCTTTATTGGCATCTCATCGAAGACTTGGAGAGACTTCTCAATGCTTCCACACTTACCATACATGTTCACAAGAGCTGCCCCTAAGGTTACATTAACCTCAAACTTTTCTTCTTTTATATAATCATGTAACCACACACCTTGTTCCAACGCCCTCAGTTGTGCACAGGCCGACACCGTGCTTACCAATGTAGGTTCATTTGGTACGATCCCAATTCCAACCATCTCTCTGAAGAGATCCAAAGCCTCGCTGCACTTCCCACATTGTGAATACCCCGAGATCATTGTGCTCCATGAGGCCACATTCCGTTCAGGCATTTCATCAAACATTCGTCGTGCTTCCTCAATTTTACCACTGCGCGCATACCCAGCAATCATGGCGTTCCATGAAACTGTGTTTCTACATGGCATCTGATGGAAAAATTGACGTGACACATCAATATCACCAGAATTTGCGTACGCGGTAACCAATGCGGTCCAAGATACAACATCAATTATGCTGGAACGTTCTTCAAATAAACGGCGAGCATAATTCAATCCTCCGCAACTCGAGTACATGCTGATCATAGTGTTCAGAACAAATACGTCAGCAACCACCCCAAATTTTAGAACATGGGCATGAAGTTGTTGCCCTTGAACAAGGTTCAATGGGATCGAACACGACCTGAACAGAAAAGGGAATGTGAAATTATCCGGTGTGATTCCGGCATGGCGCATACGTTTGTAGAATTTAATGGATTCGAGTGGTTCAGTACTTTGAGAAATGCCTCTGATCATGGAGTTGTACATGAAACGACTGGGGTGTTCGACGTGGTCGAAGAGAGTTTTGGCATAACTGGGGTCGCCAGAATCAGAGATGGCGACGAAAGCTAAAAGTCTGGTTGTGGTGAAAACGTCATTGGCGAGGCCGGAGGTTACGATATGGGCGTGGACTAGTTTTAATTCAGACATGTTGGTGAAGGCAGTTAGAGATTGGGAGAGGTTTGGGTGGTGGAGTAATGCCAGCTTTCTTGCAAGATAAGCCGAAACCATGTCTGAGATGAGCTTTCATGTATTTGGTGGAAATTGTTAGATGTCAAGCTCAATTTGGATTTTAAATTTCTGTTCAGGGCCTTTCAACGTTAATAAGTGCTTCTTAAGTATCGTCGAGGCTCACAGCTTATCAACTGGTACGGCCTGCTACTGTACTTTGCCCAAAAATAAACCTGGTATGGCCATTACGGCTGGATCACAAGTTCACAACTAAGAGATCTTCTAAGTAGAAGGTGGACCCAATCAGTCGTTCATGACCATCCCTAACCTTTTATGATACAACAAGGGTTGGTATTGAGCCCGCGTTGGTTTGGGTTTGTACACAACCTAAGTCCATCCTATTAAGGCTGTGAATTGAGCCGGGCTGGCCCGATGCCCAACTTATTCTCCCCAATGCCTGACTTCTGACTTATTCTGCCTGAAATTTGGGCGGGACGGCTATTATAGGTTAGGGCTGAGCAAGGTTTGAGCTGTGATTCTAAGCCCAAAAGAATGTTCAGGCGGAGTTCGGGTAGGGCCACAGTCCTGGCTCAAGTATCCAGCCTAACCATAATTATAAATATGATATATACTATACAATATTATTATATATGCTGTATATATGTCCTGATAATAAATGTACAATCTGTTTTTATAAAACAAATGTAGTGTGACCTATGTGACACTGACACGTGATGTGTTTTTGAATGAGAATGTTTGTTTTGATATTAAAACTTGCTAAGATAAGAGATTTCAATTCAACAGGGATTCTACATCAATTGTCAATGAAGGAAATGTTGAACTATATTCTATGTGTACACTATTCTGAAACAAATTATTATTTGTTTCATATAAATAAAATACTTAAAAATGAAATGAAAATAACCATTTACTTGATTGGACGATTTGACAATAAATCATACCTGAAATTGATCAAGGCTAGTGTTTGACACTAGGTCCTTAAGATAGATTTCCCCCTCGCATTGGTTCTTACGAACTCTATGGGTGTCTGCCTCCTAAGATACAATGATCTATACACACCGAAGAAGAACTATAATCTGTGTGTCTGGCGAATCAAACTTGTGTTGTACTCTCTCTCTTGGAACACGAACATGCTATCATGGTCTCTATATGCCTAATTCAGACATTCTCTATAATGCCTAAGGAAGGGATCGGTTTATGGACGCTTCCCTTAACAAACGCTCATCGCTGCTTCTTATCAAGGGCTAACACATCAGCGTTGAAAAGTGATTTTCACTTTTTTGGGAGGGCATATTCACTTTTCGGCATTGATGTGCCCACTACCTGACAAGGAGCAGTGGTTAGCATTTGTTAAGGTGAGTATTTTTTATCCATTCACCCTAAGGAACACTACGAATATTGAATTCGGAATTGAGTAATTGAATTGTATTTATAAAATGAAAGAGGGATGTTTATCTATAGACTTGTTCATGTCTGTTCGGAACAAGCATAAAGCCACAACCTTTGGTGTTCGAACATACATGAATGCAGGAAGTTGCAATTTATTAGCCACTTACACATCTGTATGGAAGAGACATGTGTAAAAGGGGATGATTTAAGAGGCACCTACATGTCAGTATAGAATAGACATGTGTCAATAGTTGTGAATTAATAGTTACATGTGTCTATTCATTTATAACAATCACCAAGGGCATAATGGTAAAATCCATATGAATGGACACACCCCCACAAGGGAAAAACTATAAAGACATGTCCCCACAGGGTATAACTAAATCTGGGAAAGAGCAAAAAGAAAAATAATAATAAAAAATATGATTTTTTTCTTCTTATTAACCCAACCCAACCTGACCCAGCCTAGTTCGGTTCGGTGCGCGTGTGTGTGTGTTTAAATATAGGCCTAGCCCATGTTGGCTAGGTCCTCCCCCATCCACAAAATAGTGGTGCTCCTTGGAGCCAAAACTTATGTTCAACATTAGTGTACATTAGTG
>JAOXJP010235105.1:0-10057 GCA_025762735.1 Platanus orientalis
TGTGTGTGTGTGTGTGTGTGTGTGTGTGTGTGTGTGTGTGAGAGAGAGAGAGAGAGAGAGAGAGAGAGAGAGAGAGGGAGAGAGAGGTGGGGAGAATGAAATAAAGAGGAGAGCTCTTAGGATGAAAGAGATTTTAGGTGGGTTGGTTTTCCTGGTTAGGTAAGACTTTTTGTAATAAATCTGATACTACTCCATCAATTAACTAAAGTTTTTCTTCTTTCTTTCTTTCTTTTGTTTTGGATAGGCAAGCTGGTTAGTGGTTAGTTGTTAGTAGGTGAAGACAACTTTTGGGCTGATGAGGTAAATGATCTGAACCTAGCTGGGATCGTCTCCAGCGAAAAGGTGTCCACAATCAATCAAGCACCAATTTTGCGCTGATACATGGTGAAAAAAATAAAAAATAAGTTTTTTACCATGGGTTTTTCACCACGTGTCAGCCCAAAATTGGTGCTGGACACTTTCTTGCTAGAGACGATCCCGGCTAGTCCAAACATGACCTTGACTTACTGCAATATCAAAAAACAGAGAAGATATTTAAAATGTGATAGAATTTTCTTGCATTGCTGCTCTCTTAATCCTCATTAATGTTATTTCATATGTTTCACACCCATGCCAATATAAAATTCCTAGTTGTCTAAGATCAAACCTAGATTCTCCAATTGTTCGCTTTATAAAAGATCAGCTTGGTCCTTACACGAGGATAACATGCAAAGAATGAGAAAGATCCACACTGAAGAATCTAACAAAGAAAGAAATGGAAGGATATTTGAAAATAAGGCTTCAAATACTACTTGGATTTGTCCGGAAAAAAAAAGGTTATGTGGTCTCATGTCAAAAATCAAAACTATCCAAGTACAAGATTTAGTGAGAAAGTGAATGAATAGGATGTATTCCATGTTTTACTCTTATATGGTAAAATTGATTGAAACCACTTTGGAACCATTCTATCAGGCTTACCTATTGGTGTTCATTAAGAAACTGGAACCTTAAGGTATGTGGATGGCATATTTTGTTATAGAATAGAACTATCTATGTTTAGTTGTTTACTTTGAACCCCATACGGAGAAAGATTATAATAGAGCTGAAGTTTTATCCCCACACCAAGGTCTTAGGGACCTTCCTCTTGAGAGGTTGATCATTGAGGGAGATTCTAGTAATGTTTTGTACCAATTGTAAGGATAGAGTAAAATAAATTATCTAGATATTTCGTAACCTGATCGCTGTTTCAAACATCTCTTTCTCTCTTATTAAGGTGAACAATCTTTCTAAAGGAGATGTTGGCAAGGTGTTCTTGTACCGAAGTGATGAGTCTTCTTTACAATGGGAAGGTATTTTTAGGGATAATCTTTCATTTTTGTAAATCTTTCCTTGCCCACTTGCTACACAGACAGCTAATATCTTACAATTTTGATTACAAAACTAGTGTTTCCTTTATAATATTATTACCCCAATTCATTTGTTGCAACTGTGAAAATGTGGCATAAAAATGCACAATGCACTTAAAGATAAAGAAATAGCTATACTTATGGATAGATTAGTAAGTTATTATTAAAGACTTCTTTGTTTTTTCCAATTTGTAAAATTATGCCTTTGCTTTAATTATAAGTTATACAAACCATGGATTTCGTATTGGGATACTTGCATCTTTTAACATTAGGAATATAATGGGAGTTTTGTCTTGATTTCAATTCTGTTAAGTACTCACTCTTTTTGGCATTTGGAATATGAAGATAAAGAATACGGTTCTCATCACATAGTGTGCACACTAGCCATAAGGCCTTCCTTGTGAAAAATATGGGTCTCATTACATACAAGCACACTGTGTACGGCTAACTTTTGTCATGTACAATGTACCTTGTGTTAGTTTTTCACATAACCAAATCTTGACCCCAATGGTTATTTGGGTCCAAAGATCCACAATTAACCTAGAAAAAGGTTTATGAGGAAGTCATTATCGTTGTAGGGAATATTTGTTACGATTTGGGTTGGCAAATCCTTTGCAACAAGTTGAAAATACATTAGTTGGAAACTGCCATCAAAGCACAACATGTGGCTAAGAGTGGGGCCACTTTTAAATTTATAAAGTAACCCATATCTTAATATCCCAGCCCAAGATTCAAATTTCAATTTTTTGAATACATGGCCTGTTTTGATGGAAGTTTCCAACTAATGTATTATAAGCTTGTTGGAGAGGATTTGCTCTCGATCAACCATGTTGTCTTATAATGGTTGAGACAATTGGTCAATGTAATGTACTTATCCTGTAAATTTGTCGCACCCTAAAACTCATACCAGAAGGACCATGAATTTCGACACGTGACATTAATCATTCATTCATATCTTGTAAATTGTACATAAATTTTTTTTGCTCATTTTTTTCATTCATACATAGCAGAATTGTACATTTAAAACATATACATCCACATCTCATAATTTGACCTATAATAAGATATCATAATTCCATAATCCTAAAATTTTCCATGAACCATAATTCTTAAATATAGCCTGAAAAAAAAATCCATGAACATAATCCTGACATTCCCATTTAAATAAACCAATAGTCTGACATAAATTAAACCATCATCTACAAATTAAATATTAAATCTAAAACTAAAATTTATTAACTTATTACATCCTTTTAATCAAACTAAAATAAAATACTAAATTGAAATAAAATAAAGTCTCTAAACTAAAATAATGTCTCAATGTCTCATGGCCTAATCAAAATATGGCAATCTCTCCAAGCCTACCTATCTGTACTGCTATGCAGCTACTTCCTCATCATTTGTGGTGTCAAATTTGGGGTAAACTTGAAAAACTTAGCAAGAAATTAGTAAACTAAAGAGTAATGGATCAAGACTTAGCATGAATAAAAATAAAACAAATAGTTGCATATTTTTAGTAATATACGAAATTAATTAAACAGTCTAATCATAGAGAAACATATACTGAATTAAAAACAAAAAAAAAAAAAACATAAACATATAGATGGTCTAAATAGAAGAAAATAGATACATATAATGAAATTGAACTAAACAGAACATAGAAATCAGACGTATAAGCCAATACGGATAACAGTTACACCATTTAATTCCCAGTGAAAAAGATCAAACACGTCATTTAATCTCTGGTGAGAAGAGCTAGACACACTATTTAATCTCTTATTAAAAGAGTCAGACACACCATTTAATCTCCGGTGAGAAAAGTCAGACACACCATTTAATCTCTAACGAAAAGAGTCAAAACAATTCACACCATAAACCAAATGTGATGGATATCATCTCATATCTCCCTTGATAAAAAAAAATGGTGGCTTATAATAGAAAACTAGAACAAAAAATAATAACAATAACAATGCATAATGTATAACAATTCATAGCATAACATAAACAAATTCAGTTAAATTAAAATCAGAGATGTTTGATCTACCTAAGCATCAAACTATAGAATAATCAGATTTTTTGTACTAACTATTAAGAACATATAACATTAAGATTAGAAATCAAATATATGATTAAGTATATAAAGATCTTACAAAACAAAGAAAATAGTCTCTACAATTCTATAGAATCAAATACCTAAAACTAAGATCACTTGTGTTCTTGAAAACAGAAAAACTTTCTTTAAAATCAATGATTTTGGAACCTTAAAACAAATTAAAAACTTGAAGAAAAAAAATGATTCCTAGCATGTAGAACAAAAATCAAAATAATTTAGAACCCACAAACTTACAAAACAAACATGGTGTTTTTACGTTTTTGAAAAACCCAAAAATCCCCTTTGAAAACCATTGTTCTTTGCTTCAAAATTCATTTAAAAATAAGAGTAATCTTTGCAAAATAAGATTGGATCAGTTCTAAGAACCTACGGAATTCAAAAGAGAAATTAGTTAACATGGGTTCTTACCTCTTTATGTGTAAAAATGTTCCTAAGCTTTTATTCTTCATATTAGTCTCAAAACCTAGGTTTTCCTCTCTTTTTTTTTCTCTTCTTCTTGTTCTTGATCTTTTCTCTAGGGTCTCTAGGTCTCTTTGGGTCAAAACATATCTAATTTACATGTTTAAAGAGAGTCATGCATGATTTGATCATGGAGCAATTTTTTTTGCAAAAAAATATTATTTATCGCGAAAACATTGTTCATCACAAAAATACTATTCATTGCGAAAAGAAACATTGTCTATCCTTCGTGAAACTGTTCATCATTCATGAAAATACTATTCATTATTCGCAAAAACACTGTTGACTCCTTCTTACTAAAGCACCAATAACTTTTTCGTTTGGGGTCCGATTCACACTTCGTTTATTTTGTTGAACTCTAGACTTTCATGTCTATCTAATGACAAAGTTTACTCATAGATTCTTCCTATATTTTCGCTGGTGTCTTTGTAAACTTATGTCAACTTAAATATCAGTATGTGTTCATTTAAATGGTTTTAAGTGTATGAAACTTTTATAACATGTGTAAGCATTCTAAGTGTGACACGTGTACGAAAATGTGTGACATGGGCGGAGTGTTACAAAAAAAAATTCTCATGAAACTCCTTAATTGTATTATTCTCTCCACTAAATCATGGAATTCTTCGTATTGTCTTATCCCTTAAATGCAACTTTCTTGTAATGTATTCTACATAGTATTTGCACACACCTGTCTCTTGATAACCCTTGTATTCTATCATGGTTAGTATCATATACTCATTTCTTAATATGTTTGGCTTTACTATAAATTCATTTGATGATTTCTTCTATATGTTTAGAGTTAATTATTTTGATCTTCCTAGTTCAAACCGTCATCCCCACTTTATCCTACTCTGCCAAACTAGCTTCTTCCTTGAATTCCTTGTTTTTAATGCCATAAGAGTTTCTTTCCCAATATCAAGGTCAAAGTTAGAAAGAAACATGGGTTTTTATCTACCTCTAATCAATAAACTTGCTTAGTTGGTGAATCGTATGTGGGTTGATACCACAAACATGGGTTCTGAGCCCATAGTCACCCATTACTAGGCACCAATCTTCTTACCTACCAAAGTGAGACTGGTAGTTATTTATTAACCATAAGTTAAACACTTCTTTGGACGACCAAAAAATGTAGCAAAAAAATGAGATAGGCACAAAAATGAAAGAAATAATAGAAAGTCACCATTTCCATCATTTTTTTCTTCCACTATTTGCGAGAAAGATATGAATGGGTTAGCTGGTCAAGATTGGTTTCGAACCTAGGTGAGTGATATAATAAAAAAAAAATAACCTTATAGTAATTTTTATGTACAAAGGATATTGTATAAGATCTTTTCTATTATTTTTAATAACTTTATGGTTGATATTTTATAAAAAAAAAATAGAATTATTTTTTGCTTTTTTCCTTGTAATTTTACCTTTTTACCCATTTTGGCTGATTATCTTTAATGAAACTTTCTTTTTGGTAGAAAGATTCATTTCTTTGCGAGACATAATCCTTGCAAGGCATAAATTTAGTTTCACATAATTTAAAAACAACATCCTACATCTCTATTTATAGGATAGAAGGTTATAATCTCTTAAGCTTTTGGTGGTGATTCTATGAGTACGCACACAAACATGTGTGTGCTATGCCATTCCATGCAGGCGCGCGTTAGGAGTATAGCATCTACAGCATAAATATTTCACTTCTTCTTAATATATGCTTAACGTCTTTATCATTGAGCAGTGATCTTCTCTTATAAAAATTTAGTGTTATAACAAATCCAAATTTATGCACTTGTGCTAGAAGACCATTAACCCTTTCTTCAGTATAAACAGATATACAATGCTTACAGGTGTATCCATATTAGATCTCTAAGTTTCTTTAACTTCATCTTTTCTCCTAATTTATTTAGTTTCCTATGCTTACTTGATGATACAAATCTAAGAAAATTTAGGATTTACATTTGAATAATTACTATAAGAAGTATTAAGTAGTTTAGGAAAGTACTATTATTTGGATATGATTTGATTTTCTATTAAATATGATTTGATTAAGTTATTATAGGAAGTAATAGTTATTGAGATGGGAACTAATAAGAAAATTAGGTTTGATGAGGACTTATGGAAAAAAGTCAAATAATAATAATAATAATAATAATACAACTATACCTAGGGGTTAGCATCCCCCGAGGTGGCTTCTCCCAGGGCAGCAGCTCTGGTTTCCTCGACCACTCCTTCGGTCACTCATTCCCCTTCCTCTCCTTTGTTCCCTCATTCATTCCCCTCATCGGCCTCTTCTTCCCCCTCATCGAGAATAATGAAAGAAAAATCACAATCCGGGAAAACCTCAGTCACCAACTCCGAGAAGTTCTCGAACCCTTCTAGGAAGCACCCGGCCTTGACAAGCTCAAAGGCATCTGAGGCCAAATACTTGTCAATGGCCCTCTCCCTCTCATCCTCGGCCTGGATGTGGTCCAATTCCACAGCCTCAACCACCTTCTTGGTCACCACCTCCTCAAGGGTTAAACGAGTCCTCGACCACAATATTGCGATTCCTCTCTGCCCCGAGTTCCTCCCTCGTCCGGGTGATCTCCATCTCAACTGCCCACAAGCGTGCCGTCAGATCCTCAATGTGGACCTCGTTCTCTGTGACCCGGGCAGTCATGTTGGTCCTAGAACCCTCAGTCCATTTAACCCTATCCTCGAGGGTGTAGATTTCAGCCTTGCACTCTCCCGGGTAGCCTTAAGTTTGCTATTGGCCTTAGCAAGGTGATTCTGCAAGTCACCTTAGACTTGTTCGTTGAACTTGTACCTTTGGATAGAGACTGCTATAAGAACCACAGTCTGGAAAGATAGATACAAAGAAGAGATGAGTTATTATAGACACATTAAAAAAATTAATAATAAAAAAAATTACCTTAGTCGCATAATGCATCATCTCCTGGTGGAGCGCAAAGGGTCCTAGAGATTTCCTCAAGGACTTGAGGTCCTCAAGGGGAACACCCCCAAAAGATAGTCTCCCCTGGGGATCGGCTTCGACAGCCAAGAAGAGGGCCTCGTTGAAGACTCACCCCTCTCCAGGACCGAGGAAGAAAAATCTCGGGTACTGGCTACATCAGAAGAGGGCGCCACCTGGGGGAAGAAGCTGTAATGACTATTGACAATAGGGGGAGGCCTCGACGGTAGGGGCAATTTCATGGGAATCCGTTATTTCACCCTCAGTGGCAAGGCCTGGAGGAGACCTAACAATCTTCGCATCCAAATCCATAATTTGAATAATGGCATTGGGAGCCAAGGAAGGTGTTAGCTGGGCTAATCGATCTGGTGTCGCCTCAAGGGCAACCTCGTGGGCCTGAGCCTCATAAGGCCCCTCGGGGATAAGATGTCATTTTCACTTCTTCGAGGACACGGCCACCCCCTAGCCTGCTACCCTAGCCTCCCGAGCCTAGGCCAGAAAATTCTTGTCTATCATCATTGCTACACGAAAAAGTTGACTCGATGTTAGAAACTAATCAAAAAGAAAGAAGGAAAGAGAGAAGAGAGAAGGGGGACAAGAAAGAAACAAAAGAAAGAAATGAATGGTGAGTTACCCGAGTCAGAGCCGAACCCACACTGATGGAATCACTCAAGAGTAACCAAATCGGGGAAGGTATGGGACGAATAGTTCACAACGTCCCGGATGTGAGCCTCCTCATTGGGGGATAGCTCATCTACCTCTGAAACTGACACAAGAAAAGAAATGCATAAAATAATAAAGTAAACAAGGAGACTTAAAAAATGATGATAATAAATGGCGAATCATGACTTACCTACAAGGTTGATGGCCGATGCCTAGGCCTAGTTGAACTTTACAAGGGGGACCTCCCCTGGGGGGTACTCCCAACATTTGCCGAAAATAAAAAAATATTAGCCCCTCCACCCACTGTTGGAGCTTGGGAACCCGATCACCAGGGTCATAGTTGGGTCTCGGTTAGAAAAATAAAATAACCCTGACTCCTACTCTTTCAGATAGTAGCAATGAAAAAACTCATTGAGAGTGAGGTGGGGTGTCCCCTTAAATGTTAACTCCCACAAAATCATGCATCCTATGGCTATCCGCCAGGCATTCGACATCAGTTGCCTTGATGCCAATCCAAGGCAGAATAGCAGCTCCCTCACAAACAATGGAACTAAAAACTGAAGACCCACCATGAGAGCCTGCTGGTACAGTGCTACGCTGTCGACAGGGGTTTGAAAGGGTCAGGTGTTCCCGGGGGCAGAAAGGATGACCCCCTCGGGAATGAGGAAAGTAGAACAAAACTGAGTCAAGGTTCATTCCCCTAACTCAGAAGCGTAGCTGGCGGTGGTGAAATCTTACTCAGAAGAAATCTCTCGTGTTGCCTCTTGGGCATTATATGGAACTAACTCGGTGGCCTGCTCCACAGGATTTTGCTGGATCTTCGATAGGTCATCGGCACCGTTAACCATTTGATTAACAGTATCCCTGGACACCATCGAGTGTGGGTTTATAGAAATGAAAAAAAAAGGGATAGGAAATGAAGACACCAAAAAGAGGAAGGAAAATAAACTAACCAATAAAAAGTACACGCTGGGGGCCGGTAGACGACGAAACAAAACTATAGTGCAATAAAGGTCAAACTACAAAATGAAAATGGGATACCTGGGAAGAGGATAAACTGGAGAAGAGCACCGGAGATGGTGGAGAATAGGTGCCCGAAGGTGGAAAGACCGCCCGGAGATGTTGAAGAGCAAGTGTTCGGAGGTATAAACGTCCGAGACAGCAGCAATTAAGTGCTAGGAAGCAAGGATGTTGCCAGAAATCGCCAAGAGAAAAAACACTAGTGCAAAAGATAGCAAAGAGTGATAAAGAAAAACCAAGCCTTGTTTTAAAAGGGATATTTATAAGTAACCCCAAGTATTCTCGACCATACGTGTGTCACATATCTACGGGATAACGAAATCAACCCGAGATATGAGGTGACGTACGAATCTCAAAATCTTTAAGAGGTTTAAATACGACCGTCCGATGACCTAGGGATCTGAAGAGACATAATGCTTGACATGATTCATAATTGGTGCCAGCACACCCCCTCATTTACCAAAGCCTATTTAATGCAAGACCATCATTAGCATTTGTCCCCAACCGATGTCACATTGGTAATTGAAATGACGTGCCGCATGCACCAAAATGAACTGTAATGGTCGTAAACGTTCGCATTCCCAAGCCACGTAACCCTAGACTCAGGAATGAGGGGAGAAACTGATAGGGAAAGATACCGAGGCCCCCATAAACCTACCGTGATAAACCAGTAGAGTCTTGACTCTAAAGGAATTGACCCAAAGAATTCCCAGGAAGACCAACCTAAAGAACCTTCGATAATCCCCTAACCCAAAAAATATCGAGACCATTGGAGAGAAGCTTAACTACCGAGTACCTAGACACAACCTAGAAACATCGAGTTACTTACTCCACCCTTCGACACTCGACACCACGAGTAATCCAAAAATATTCTCAAGATGTTGCCTAGATCACTTGACACCAAATGAGTAGTCATAACCTTGAGGCACCCTATATCCAAAAATCCCCAAGAAGCAAAAAAATATAAAGACCCCACCTTCTTTACTTAGAGATAAGCACAACCCGAAAGTCGTTATCAATAGAGAATATTCTCTACAGCTGGCCTGATGTATTGAGAAAATGACAAAGAAAGCAGGGGGAGACACGGCGAAGAATATGGGGGAAAGCAACAAGTGTGATCTCATTTGATACGCCACTACTCAAGCATATAAGTATGGGTAACAAATTGCTCTCCAGGTATGAGACAACAGAAACCATAATTAGAAATCTTCTCTTCTACATCCCCCTATCATTTAACTTGACCGTCGGAGAACTTGAGGCTGGCTCCCTGCCCGTGTCTAGCGTTTTTACTCTCTCTCTCTTGGTGTTGTACACGATTCATTACATCAAAGATCTGTATTAACCGTGCGACCATCTGACAAGTGTGAAGGTACTCTGACGCAGCAGAATAGAAAAGAAGAAAAATTCTTCTAAAAATATTATTAATTCCAAGATGTTTTCCTTCGAATTACAATGCCACATAAATACTATTTCGTGCTA
>JAOXJP010235106.1:0-10057 GCA_025762735.1 Platanus orientalis
GGTGGCACCGTGGTATCTTGGAGATCAAAGAAATAAACTTACACAGCTCATTTTACTATGGAATCATAGTTTATTGCTTATGTTGTTGGTGTATTAAGTAGATATACTCATAACCCTGGATACTAACAATGAAAAATTGTAGATATAGATATCTAAAGAAAATAATAAATCATGGGTTATGTTATTAAAAACAACATGATATATTAGATGGATACACAAATGCTAGTTGGATATCTAATTCAGATGACTTAACTAGTGGGTGGATATTCAATATAGGTGGCACTGCGGTATCTTGGGGATCAAAGAAACAAATTTGCATAGCTCATTCAACTAGTGGGTAGATATTCAATATAGGTGGCACCGTGGTATCTTGGAGATCAAAGAAATAAACTTACACAGCTCATTTTACTATGGAATCATAGTTTATTGCGTTGACAATTGTGGGCAAAGAGATGGAATGGATAAGGAGCTTACTTTATGAAATACCATTATGGCATAAACCAATGTATGTTATTTCTTTGCATTGTGATAGTGAAGTCACATTACTAAGAGCATACAATGATACGTATAATGAAAAGTCTAGACATATTAATCTAAGACACTTATATGTGAAACAACTTCTAAAATATGGAGTAATCACATTGAAATTTGTTAAATTGAAAGCAAATCTAGCTAACCCCTTTACCAAGGGCCTTACAAGGGATATAATCTAAAAGTCGTCCATGGAGATAGAATTAAAGCCTATAAATGAAGTTGATTATGGTGGGAACCCAACCTACAATCAGGTTTAATGGAAAAAATAAACCATAGAAGTCAACGGTATGCATTAAAACAAAGAAATAATAATATCTCTAATCCATCCACAGTTAATGCATGTTTGCATGGATAAAGTAGGGTGAGTTTAAGTACTCTTAATGGATCTATATCAGTATAGAGAAGTGTAATACATGTATATACACTTCAGATAGACTCACCTATGTAAGTGCAGAAGTGAAGCCGACTTCTTATGAAACTTAAGGCTTGGTCTACTAAAGCAGTTACTAAATAGGAGAAAAGCACAAAGTTGTAAATATGTTGGCTATGCTTGAACACTAGTAAGGTGAATTGTGTGTTCATATGTCTGGTTTAGTCAAAATGGGGCCTTAGTTCAAAACTATGGTTACTAAGTACCTCGACCAACTTTGATGTATTTGGATTAAATGAAGGTTCAAGTTTCTATACACCTTCATTTATACACAATTTGTTGCCTACCCAGAATTGTATAAAAGTACTTTTGTCATACCAATTTTTTCCAAACTTTCAAAATGGTGAGGGTTGTTGGAATTTTTAAAGTTTAGAGGAGACCGATCGAGGGCAAGGCCCAATCGATTGGGCATATGTCTATCAATTAAAGCGACTAGGTCCGATCAATCAGGCATATACCCGATTGATCAGGATGCTCTAGGGGCAAAAATCAACAATGAAAACATTGTGATTTTTGCATCTTCGTTCATGGAAAAATGTGGAGATGCATCCAATGCGTCTATGAACATTCATACATGACTGTTCAACATGAAAGGGTTCCTAGAACATCTACAGACACATCTTAAGGTGTCCCTATAATTTCTATAAAAGAAAGATAATCCCCAACATAAACTTTACTTCAAATTTTCATATCTCTCTTATTTCTTTCTCAAACCTCTGTGCCTTGTGAAAATCTATTGGTTTCTTTGTATATAATTCTAGAAAGATTATGCATTAGTGTTCAAGGGTTGATCTTACCGTTCTGCAAACCGTCGATTAACAACACAACTTCGGTTGGGCTCATTTTATCCTAGAGATTAGTTTGCTTACTCATTGCAGTCTCTGTTCCTATTAAGAATGGAGTAGAAGGAGAATATTGCCTTAAGGAAAGCGTGATCCGTGATTTGGACATTGTTACTCCATTGTCTTGTCAAATCCCTACAATACAAAAAAAAACTCAATTCTAACACTTTCCCCAAAGTCGTAAGATGGTTTTTTGACTTCTTCAGGCCGAGAGAACATGGGTTAATGACTTTCTTTATGCTAAGGGATGAAATTGACGGCTCATTCCCTAAAATGAAAGATGGTTTGTCAAATTCTTCGGAGCTGAGAGAACCTAGTTTAATAACTTTCTTTGAATCGAGGGACTACCTTAACAACTCATTCCCCAGGTCGAAAGATGGTTTGTTAACTTCTTTGGAGCTGGAGGGAACCATATTTAATGACCTTATCTATGTAAAACTTATTCGGGAGTGAGTTAGACCCAATGATGGTTTTGACTTGCTTCAAGGTGTAGTGACTTAAGTGAAGTTGGAGTCAATTGTCTTTATATTTGTTAATTGATGATGGTTTTTGTATACCCTTAGATTCTTACTTATGACTGAACTATGGGAGATCTAAGCTTTCTACGTACCTGAAGTTCATGCACCACATGATCAAGTTGTATGTAGTTCGGTGAGGAGGGAGACATCCAAAAGGTTACAATTTTTTTTGACTCATTTTGTGGAGTAGTGGTTTGACAAAGTTGTAGTCAGTTTATTATCAAACCCACTAACTGACGATGGATTAATTAAGAGTTGTATGCCCCTAGATCCTTATTTGAAACTGAACTTAGGAGAGGCCTAAGCTTCCTACGTATCTGATGTCGCACCCCGAAACCCACACTAAAAGGGCCATGAATTTTGACACATGACATCAAACATTCATTCATTCTTAACCTGTAAATTCCATATAAATTTTTCGTTCATTCATATGCAGCGAAATTACATATCATAAATCATAACCATCTATATCTCATAATGAACCTACAATAAAATTTTCATAATTCCATGAACCTGAAAATAATCTATAATCATGTTCTGGCATTCTCATTCACATAAACTAATAGTCTGACATAATTTAAATCATCATCTAAAAATCAAATATCAAACCTAAACTAAAATCCACTAACTTATTACATTCTTTCTAAATAAACTAAAATAAAATATTAAACTGAAATAAAATAAAGTGGTGTCTCAATGTCTCATAGCATATATCTAATCTTCTTACTCTCCATTCATGTTTGATAGCCGCTATATAACTATCTCATTATCATTTGTGGTGCTAAATTTGGGGTGAGCTTGACAAACTCAGTGGATAACAATAAACTAAAAAATACTGGATCAAGACTTAGCATGATCAAAGCAAAACAGATAGTTGAATACTTTTTAACAATATACAGAACTGAACAATTAACGTATAAAACATATACTAAACTGAAAACATTAAAATACACATACATATAGACAGTCTAAACAAAATAAAACATGTGCATATAACTTAGCAGAACAGGTCATGTAAAACGGATACATAAGCCAATACAAATAACAGTTTTGTAACCTAATACAAATAATAATTTCATAAGCCAATATAGATAACAATTACACCATTTAATCCATGGTGAAAATGGCCACTCACACCATTTAAACCCAGGTGAGAAGGCTTCAGTCACACCATTTAGTCTCTGGTGAAAAGAGTCCAGTCACACCATTTAGTCTCTGGTGAGAAGAGTCCAGTCACACCATTTAACCTCTAATGAAAAGAGTTCAGTCACACCATTTAACCTTCGACGAGAAAAGTATCATCTTTCATCTCCCTTGAAGACAAAGGGTGGCTTATAACAAAACTTTAACAGAAAACAGTCAACAATAATATAAAACAATAGCAATAACAGTACATAACATATCCACAGCAAAACATAAGCAAATTTATAGCACTTTAAATCATAAATGTTTGATCCTCCTAAGCACAGAACTATGGAACAATAAGATTTTTACAATAATCATGAAGAACATATCACATTTAGATTATAAATCAATCATATAAACATATATAATTCTTACAAAATAAAAGAATGGTCTCTCTAATCCTATGGAACAAAATACCAAACCTAGAAATACTTGTGTTTTTAAAAACAAAAAAATTCCTCTTTAAAATCAATGATTTCATAACTTAAAACTTGTAGTAAAACACTCCCTAACATGTAAAACATAAATCCAAAACAATATGGAACCTCAGGATTTTACAAAACAAATCATGGTACTTTACATTCTTGAAAAACCTCAAAAAACCTCTTTAAAAACTTTTGATCTTTGCTTTAAAATAGTTTAAAAAATAGAATAGATCTTTACAAAACACGAGTAAGACACTTTCATGATCCTAATAGAGTGAAAAGAAAAATTAGTTTAATGTCCCATACAAAACCAATTTTCGCTTTCAAAACCAATCAAAACTAATGAATAATGGTTGGAAATCCATTCAAAAACTAGAATAATCTTTGCAAAACAAGTTTGAATCGGTTCTAAGAACATATGGTATTCAAAAACTAAGTTACTTTAGTGTCCCTTACCTCTTGGTTGATGAAAATTTTCTTTCAAACTTTGTTCTTCATAAAAACCCTCAAATCTTTGCAAAACCTAGCATTTTCTCTTTTAAATCCCTAATCTTGTAAAATTTCTTTAAAATATCATCTTTCTTATGAGTTTCTATGTTTTTATAAGCCTAAATAGTAACCATAATCCCCAATTTCATGTTTAAGTAGGTTTCTAATGAAAAAGTCCTCAAAATTTTACAAAAATTACAATTGTACAGAATTTTCAGCTTTGATGATGTCATCCTGCCAGAATTTTTTTCCAGTAAAAACACTTGGTGAGGAAACGACCATAACTTTCTCTAGAAAACTCATATTCACTCACCATTTTTTTGTTGGAAACTAAATTTCAAAACCTTTCCAAGAATATATAGCTTGCTCTCTAATTTGTCCTACATGTTTATTAGTATATTTTTAAAGTTACCTCAAAATCTATAGATTCATACCATACCAAACGGCATAGACACTTGGTAAATTATCATAACTTATTCTAAAAAACTTCAATTCACTCACCGTTTGTCCCATTGGAAAGTAGAATCATAGATCTTTCTAAGAATATATTATTTGTAGGGTGATTCCTACATGATTGATACATATTTATTTATAAAGTTGTGTCAACTATCTGGGATAGCTTTAGAACTTGTCATGTCCTTGACCCCCCTTTTTTTCCTTGTTTTAAATTATCTTTAACTTTTTTGTTTGGTGTCTATTTTTCTCGCTATTTGTTGCGTATGACTCTAGACTTTCGTGCCTATCCAAAGGTAGAAGTTTCTCTCACAAATTCTTTTTCCACTTTTGTTGGTGATTTTCTTAAGTTATGTCAATGTTCATATCAACATATGTGCATTTAAGTTGTCCTATGTGTGTACAAAACTTATGTGACATGTGTTAGCATTCTAAGTGTGACACATGTACAGTAATATGTGTGTCATGGTACAGGGTGTTACACCTGAAGTGCATGTATTACAGGATCAAGCCATATGTGATTTAGACAGGAGAAAAAGATTAATCCCTTAGGAGAGACTTGAGCCCCTAAGGGTTATGTATTTTTGGTTCACATTGTGAAGCATTGGTTCAAGAAAAGTTGGAACCGGTTTGTTGTTAGAACTACTAACTGACAACCATTTAATCAAGGGTTGGATGCCCTTGGATCCTTATTTGTGGTTGAACATAGGTGAGGCCTAAGCTTTCTACATACGTGAAGTTTACGCACTACACATGATCAAGTCATGCATAGTATAGTAAAAGGGGAGAAGATTAATCCCTTTGGGGAGTCAATCCCAAGGGTATGGGGTTGCAACTTTCCTTTAGGGAGCAATGGCTCAAGTGAAGGGGAAAGTTAAGATTTAAATGATTTTTATGTGATATGATTGAATTGGTTTGATTTGAATTGATTTATCCTTGTGAGACTCTTCCCCAAATGATTTTGACTATCTTATAGAATGATGGCTCAGGCAAAGGTTGAATCAAGAGATTGATTGAATCTTTATGTAACTTGATTGCTTTGATTTAACTTCTCATCGGGGAGCTTAGTCCCAAGATGATTTTGATTGTCTTGCGGAGTAATGGCTCAGGCAAAGGTTGAGTCAAGAGATAGATGGAATCTTTATGTAACTTGATTGCTTTGATTTAACTTCTCATCAGGAAGCTTAGGCCCATGATGATTTTGATTGCCTGGTGGAGTGATGGCCCAAGAAAATGTTGAGTCAAGAGATTGATTGAATCTTTATGCAACTTGATTTGAATTGATTGATTAATTCACTGATTAATTTGAATGATTAATTTATTGACTTGAATAATTAATTTATTAGACTTGATTGAATGATCGAGCTTCTGATTATGCTATGGAATTGGGGAATGATTGCTGCTTTAATGCTTTCAAGTTGAGACCTTGTCTCATTCTAAAGAATTGGCTAGGATACTAGATTGACTCGAGTAATCCTTCTTCCTAATAATCCTGACTTATATTTACTTGTGACTTTTTAGGTAGCGTTTGGATAAATTTACAAGTGACTTTTGACTTAAGAAATAAGTTACTTATTTATATTTATAGGGTTCAGTCAGTCAAAATTTCTGCATAAGTCAATGATTGTTGTTAGATCCGAACTTAACAATAAGTTGATTCTCTAATCCCTCCCCTACTTATGACTTATACATAAGTAGCTTTCAAATTTGCAAACCAAATGCAAAAACATATAAACTTATGACTTATGGAGTACTAGAAGTCATAAATTGTTGTAAAAAAGTTTATCCCAACGCTACCTTACAGTTGTCAAGATTAACTAGCTTTTGATAGTTTTTGCATGTTTTTTGTTCATGCAGTACGTTCAAGTGGCTTTGAGCTGATTAGATCTCAAAAAAAAGTGTGATGTGGACCACTGGCACCACATAATGTGTTAATGAATTTGGTGTGTGTGTTTATTTTTTGGACACCTACATTTTGAATTTTACTGTTTTTTTCTAACTCTGTACAGACATGCCAATCAATGGTGTAATTATATATTGATCAAACCAATTATGGTGAACCGAACTGAACTTGAGCCGAACTAGGTCCTCAAGTTCGTCACTAACTTTTCTTTGTGCAACGAGCTGAACACAGAACTCGGCTGGTGACGAACCTCGGTTCTTGGTTTAACCATCCTTTGATTTGTGTCGGCGGATATTTCAGATATCGTTCCGAAACGCTCCAATCATCCAAAATACGCCGAATCCATCTAGATTCAAGGGAGACGGATCAACCAAAGCTGCGAGCCTCGGGCTTATCGAACCCAAAATACTCGTCCTCACATTTCCCTTCTGCCACCAAAAATAAACAATGAAAAAATAAAAGTTTACTTTCTCAAACTGCCCCTGGAAAATAAATAAAAGAGATATGAAAGTTCACTATTTTATGTAATATTTGGGGTATTAATGGAAGTTCAAAGTATCCTAAAAGAATTTATCTGGGCGACCCGTACAGAAAACTTTTTATAACTACGAAGTAGTGATCGAAATCCCAACACCAAGGAAAATTTCTCCCCATTTTCTTGCTCTCTCTCTCTCTCTGCAACTCGCTCGGTATCCATGGCGACTTCTTGCACGGCTGTTTCGATTAGTGGTAAGTGTTCTTCGTTCAATGCTGATGAAATTGTTAGCTTTTATGCGTCTCCGTTGTTCACTTCTGTGGATCTCTGAAGAATCCTAGGGTTCTTTAGCTTGAAAAAACAGTTCGTTTTCTTAAAAAGTTGTTTCGAGTTGTTCTTGTTATGTCGATATTGTTTCTGATTACTTATATTACGACAGATTGAGTCCCTAATTTTCGGTTTTTATTTTTATTTTTTTATCTTCATTTCTTTTCGTTTCATAATTGTAATCTTTTATGCCTTTGTTTTTCCCTTAAATTCTAGTTCTTCGTGAATCATCTTGAAGGTTGGTTCTTGGTAAACGACTTCTTGGCCGATTCTTTTAATTTCAAGTTCTGATGCACGTTGAAGGAAATTAAGCTTATCTATAATTGTTTTTATCGCATAGTTTGACATTATGTTGGATACATGTTATCTTATTTTAACGCTGTTCATTTGGATTTAGGTGGATCTGGTTTTAAGTCACGTGATCTTTGTTCCACAAAGCTCAATTCTTTGGGGCAGCCACCAAGAGTGGCATTTCAAAGGAAATCAAATCAGTTGGGATCCAATCGCAGATTATCTGTTCGTGCAGAATACAAGTAAGATAATGTGGACTCCAATCTATGAGCATGCCACTTTTCCCGTTTCTATGACAGAAAGAAAAGGAAGAATATATTGGATGTGATTGTAGAAACACCAAAATATATTTGATACCTCTTGTGGAAGAATCATTCATTCACTCATTCACCCATCAGTAACTTCTCTCACGTTAGATTCGAAAAAATTACTATAGAATGTTGAAAAGGAATTAGTGAAACTCTGTTTGTGAATGAAGTAGAGATACACAACCTCATATCACTAGGCTCTATTTTAAGAGAAACAATTTATAAAAATGCATTTGTTGTCACCCCTACATGGTACCCATGAACACCCATTAAATTAGTGGAACTCTAGTTGCATTCATGCAGAAGTGATACACAGCCTCGTGCCAGTGCCACTGGCTCTATTTTTTATAGAAAGGGATATGTAAGTCGTTTATTTGTCTTCTACAGGAATTTTACTAAACATACACTTTTTTTAGGTACTAAATCACCAACTTGTCACCAGGTGTAACATCTATACATCACCTACTTGTCTCCTACTACATGATATACCTATAATGGCTAATGTCCTTATCACTTAAAGAAAGTGCATCATGTTCCAAAATCAGCATTGTTGAGTGAACATGAATTAGGATGAAAGATGATTGGATGAATACCACAAAAGTAGTGTTAGAATTGATTTAGGCATTGATTATCTTTCTTTATTTACCCCATTTTGGTAACTCCTCAAACTTCTTGTTATTCTAACAAGTTGGAATTTGAACTACATTTCAAATTTAAAAGTTCATAATGTTATTTGCTTGTACCTAGCTTTGGCTTATTTTCTTTTGTTTTATCCATGTGTTCCCCTATGTGGATATTCTAGATTAATGTGAAGGTATGTAGATTGATTTTTGCCGACAATAAAAAGTCGTATGTACTCCACTAATCAAGAAAAAAGTTATATGTATCACACAAGTATGGATCATGATTCTGTATTTTTTTTCTGCATATCATTCTTTCTTTTACTTGAATGTTAAAATAGAAATTCTTTATGTTCTTTGTACATATTGTCCATCAATTTAAAAGCTAAATGTCAGTTTTAGTGTAGATATTGAAAGTTAGACTAGAACAACTTAAGATGACAGGATATTTTCATTGGTGAATCTTGGTTGGTGAATATGGAATTGGTATGATTATTTGATGTGTATAAACATGTAGAAAATTTCTAGAAATAAAAGATGCATCTTGTTATCAATGAATTTTGTTCAGAATTATCATCTTCAATGAACGCTAAACTCATATTCTGCATTTGGCCTGTTACGTACCTATCAAGAGCGAGCCTCATCTTAGATATGGGCTTGCCTGAAAATCAGTCTGATTGGACTGTTCTGGTGGTCGGATAGATGAATGTTTTTCCTGACCTTTGATCTTTATCGCTTGTTTATTCTTTTCATGGTCTGAGTTTTAACTCTAGACCAGAAGTTGGTGAATCTCCTATGGCTCTCATATATGCCATCCAAGAGGCAGTCCATTAACTAAATGGTGCCAGTCAGTGAATGGGCCAGGTTTATTGACCTTTGGTTCATCATATATATTCTCATGTTCATATTTGTTTGTTGTGCTAGTGGATGACATGGGGATGTTTATTTGAATTTCATTGGAAATATTGATTAAAAAACTATTAAAAAATAAAAGCCAAAACTATGTTTTTAAAAGCAACTCCTTACTCCAATGGATAATGCCTCATACAAGGTGTTTATTTTCTTGATAATTAAGGTTAGATGGTATTAAAACTCAATGAGAAAGAAAGGATACAAAAAATTGTATGAGCTGTACAGTTATAATTCTTTACAGAATGCCTTAAGGCTTAAAAATAATGGATTCCCACTCAAAAGCAAGATCAGGATATCTAACTTCATTAAAGAGGTTTGAAATTGAAGCTTCCCCCTCCCCTACCC
>JAOXJP010235107.1:0-10057 GCA_025762735.1 Platanus orientalis
ATTGATCTCTTTTCTTTCTTTTCTTTTCTATTTCTCTTCTATTGTAATCTTTGTTTTTATTACACAAGTCAATCCCTGTGGATTCGACCTTGTTCAGTACTACATCACTTGTATATTTGCAAGTAAAGCTAGCCTAGATTTTTTGTTCATTAAGTTGGATCATTAGTCTAGGTGTAACAGTATACCACATCATCGAGCCCTACTCGAAACATTAAGCCCACCGAAGGCCATGACACCTTATACCCGCGTACCATGCCATTCCATGCAATATATTGCCCCAAGTGTTGCCCTGCCACCACTGTGGCTGTCCAAGGCCAAGTCAGGATTTTGCCCAGCACAAGGGCAAGGGACACCCGAGCACCAAGACCACGGGATAGCCCACTTGGCTCCTCATGAGCTATCATTGTCGCATAACGCATGCTAGTAACACCCACACAGAAAGCCCCCATCCTCAAACGAATGCTCAGTGCCACCACACCAGACCCTCACGCACTATCCTATGAGAGAACCCAACCCCCATAGGAATTCAATGCAGCACATCTGTGGGTGCCAAGAGCTGCCCCTAATTCATGTTGGGGAATGCCTCATAGTTTAAGCTAATGCGGGTGAAGAGCATGTCCTTAGGCATGCACACTGTCCGTTGTGCCAAGCCATACCCTGACATGCATCTTGCCCATGTCAAGGGTCAGGGTGTCTCAGAGCACCAACCCCCTACTCAAGGTGTATGCTAAGCCCTCCAGGCATTGCTAGAAGGGAACATCACCGGGTACATAAAATCATATTATACCTTATGTACAACTTTACCATCAGGTCATATTTATGGAAATGGTACCATGCTAGGCCACCCGTGCCACCACACCGCCTCGACATGTCTGTGACAAGATTCCCAAACAGATGCATTTGTCTAAATGAACGGCCAGTTGATCTATCAGGACATCTGACCATTGCGCGTTACTGGCACTAGATGGCCAGATGCTTCAGATGACCAGTTGCTCTGTTCAAAGCATCTGTCCATTTGAAGTCACTGCCGGATGGTAAAGGTTGGTTCATCCCTTATCCACAACCCACATGCTGTACAAGCCCTTCTTGGCTATCTTTGAGGGGGAAACTTAGCCTAGGGTTGAGTCCTGGCTATTCTGTGGGCCCCAAATGTAAACGGCCAGAAACAAAACTAACCAAACGGTCAGATTCAGACGGCCAGATGACCAAACCATGGACGTACAATTACCTCATGACATCTGTCTTGTATTCTACCAATGGATGAAGGTTCAAACCCCCAAATATCAATTTTTAGTGGAGCCTTGTTATTCTAGTATGCCTTGGATCATCCTCCATTTCCCAAATGGCCAGATGCCCACTGGTCAGAACGGACAGATGTTTTAAGGTTCAAACATCTAGTTGTTTTGACGAGAAACCAAAGCAAGAACCTCCGTTAACGACTATCTTCAACTTGGGCAATGAGCTTAGTTACCCACCCACTAAGAAAGTAAACATGCTACTAAAAGCTAAACTAACATTCTACCATTCTTATTGATTAAAATTACTTTAAATGAAATCATAAAATGGCAAAAAATGGTGTAGAGTGTTACCTATGCGATGTGGCTCTCAGACGTGCTTGGGCTGATTCATGCGAGCTCCGGGAAAGTAGCTGGATGCAACAGTGGTTTAATAAGTATTTGATGAGGATGAGAAGAAGAATGGGGAGGACACTTGTGCCAAGTGAAGGCTATGGGAGGGGCTATAGTGCACGGATGCTTGGGGAAGAAAGTGGATAATGTATAGTATGTGCACTTCTTGTGATTTTTTTCTCCCCTTTGCATGGAGCTAGTGGGCCCCTTTGATAGCCAAAAAGGAGTCCACAGGTAGTACTATGGTAGGTAGGAACAAGGGGAGTGTATTTGCAACACTTGTCGCAATCCTAAGGCTTGAGGTGGGGCACGTGACACATGTCCATGGCCATTTTGGTCACTTATGGGAGGTTTTTGCGAGTTCTATTATGAAGGGCACCATGTGGCGGATATTGGTGAGTGGGTCAACATGTGCAATCTACAGCCAAGAGAAGTGTCACACCTCATTTTGGCATGGTCAAAACATGGGGACTTATGGTGCTATGGGGAAGCACCATGTGGCATGTGTCATTGATGGACAAATATCATGCATTGCATGGCATTGATGCAAATGGCATGTATGACGTGTCATTATTGTGCTTACACGTCATTGGTGCATGCCAACTCGCTATTTTGTCCACCACGCATTGCAACCCTTGATCTGTAGGTTGTGGACCTCCAATTGCAGTGAACTTATAGTATTTTTTAGGGTTTTCAAAGCTTCCGCTCGCAATGCCATGGTCAAAAATGTGTTTCGCGGATCCTGGAATATCGTGTCTCAAGGGTATTCAATTCTTGGGAAACATGTTGTTTCATATTAGAAGGAGGAATGACCAAATTGGCTCTCAGGTTCTTCACAGAAATTGAAGTCCTTGAATTGCTAGTTGGTTTGGTTCAATCGGATTGTTTTTTTGGTTCAAAGTTTCGGAGTAATGTGCGATCATGGATTTCCGCAGCTACTGCGATGGGTTGTAGAAGGGGTAAATGATTGAACTAGCTTTCTAGCTCTTCACAAGAAATGAAATCCAAGAGTTTCCAAATAGGTTAATTCAGTTGGTTTGTTTGTGGGGTTGACTTATTTATAAGTTGTGTGTACTCGTAGCTTTCTACAAAGTTGCGATTTCACCAGAAGTGGGTCATGGGTGACTCTTGTAAAGGTGTCCAAGTTTCTAAGCTTATGGATGAGTCATTGGGTATTATAGAAGGGTGGAATTTGGGTTTGTGGGAGGTTTAAGGGTTGTCTAAGGTTTGAGCTACTACCTGGAGTTTTGGGATCTGTTTGTTTTGCCGAGTCAAAATTTGGGTGCTAACACCCAATTAGTATTGTGTTTGATAGAGACCCAAGATTTACTTCTAGATTTTTGAAGGAATTTACAACATGATGTGGGAACTAATCTATGCTTTAACGTAGCTTTTTATCATCAAACTGACAAATAATATGAAAGGACCATTTAGACTCTAGAGGATATATTGAGAGCTTGTGTTATTGACTTGAAAGGCAATTGGAATGTCCAATTATCTGTTGATCGAGTTTTCCTACAACAATAGCTACGAAGGTAGCATCCATATAGCCCCTTACGAATCCTTGAACGGTAGAAGGTGTTGATCACAAATTTGTTGGGAAGATGTAGGAGAGAGAAATATTATCAGATTGGAACTTGTCCAAGCGACTACAAAAAAGATCTGGCTTATCCGTGATAGGCTATTGATAAAATAGAGTAGACAGAAAAGTCATTCAAACCAGAGGAAACATGATCTAGAGTTTGAAGTGGGAAACCACGTGTTTCTTAAGGAATCGCCAACTAAAGGTATAATGAGGTTTGAGAAGAAAGGAAGCTTGACCATAGGTTTATTGGACCTTTTGAGATCTTGAGAAAGGTTGCTGACCTTGCTAATGAGTTGGTCTTACCCCCAATTTTTTTACACATACATCGCGTCTTCCATGTATCCATGTTGTGGAAGTACATGCGCGACCTTTCGCACGTTCTGGAATATGATTTGCTTCAAGTGGTGGGTGTCGAATGCTCGATATATGAGAAAAATGGAAAAATATAATGGGCTTTTCTTCTAGCGCTTGAGATACTGGGCTCAAGCGCCCAAACATTAAACTTCAAGCGCTTGAAAGATGGTTTTAGAGAGCTCGAAGCCATTCCAAAAAATAAAAATATATTCGAAAATTTTGAAATTTCTCTTCTTAGAACTTAGGATTCATTTATGATGAAACCAAAGGGCTATTTAACCCAATTTGGACCTAAAAACACCATAGGAAAGTCAAGGGAGAGAAAAGAGGGAAATTGGGAAAGGAGAAGAGACTCTCTTCCCCAGAGAGTAAGGTAAATTCCAAAACCTTAGATCTACCTTGGTTTATGCTTAACTTTTAGTTTTTCATTAATGATCTATTTAGATTCATAGATTTTGATTATGGCTTCATGTTTAGAAGAAATTCGAAAGGAAAAGAGATTTTAGAGGAAAATCCCTTGGATCTAAGGAATATAAACAACTTTGTAAGTGGATATACATATTATGAACACAGTTCCACTCATAGAATCATAGAAATGTGATATTTATTCTATGTTTTGAAGATTTGAGGTTTGATCTCTATAGCATTGATTTATCATATTTTTATTGATTTAAGCTTGATTGGAATGTGATACATGATGTTGATACCTTTGATTGACAAGTTTGGTAATCTCTACTTTAAGATGGGAAATAGTGTTGTTGGATCCTTATGGCTTTGGATGGGAATGGTGATTTCATGTGGTGTACCTTTGATTCCTCTTTTAAATTCTTATAATTATAATCTTTACCCATTTTGTCATACCTCGAAATGCATTAGAAGGGTAAACATGTAATTAAGTGTGTAAGGGTAAAATTTTCTTTGAACATTTTTAATAAGAGGAACTTCTAAATACAGCCCAAAGTCTTCTCTACACACCCCGATTCTTTCCACCCATTTTTGTCTCTTCACATCCCTTCTGTTAATGTATGTAATGTCAATCCCATGGACAACTCAAGTGTGAGGTCTTATGTCTTGTAAGTGTCCTATGTGCTCACAAGTTTAAGACAAGGAGACATGGTGGACTAAAGGCTTAGAAGAAGATTGGAAGCATCCTCAGCGTTGCCCATTCCACTCACGATATAAAACATGCATAGGCCTAAATGTGGACCTAAGTGTGGTGGTAAAACCCACAAAAGACCTAAGAGACCACCCTGCACTGTTCAAAAAAAGTGCAGCAGATCAGGGCATGACCAATCATGGATCTCGTGATTGATCACCCAAGATCTAGGCTCAGTCTAAGAGTCCCAAGCATGGGGACTCATCAGCTGTGATCAATCACGAGAAGGATCACGGCCTAATGCCTGACCCCGTGACAGATCACAAATCTCGTGATTGATCATGAGCTGATCAGGCAGGAGCCTAACACCCAGGATCAATCAGGACATTGTTGATTAATCACGAGGCGTGATCGATCACAGATCTTGTGATCAATCACATGGGAAATTTTTTTATTCGCGAAATAAAATTTCACTTAGTCATTTTTTTTTTTGAAATTTGAACCCCATTTTTCTAAAATCTAAAACTTTAATGTGTTGCCCATTTTTAAAGATTCTAATCCAAAGGTTGTGGGTGCTCCCCACCCTTATAAAAGGAAACTTTTTCCATTAGGGTAACAACTTCAAGCAAGCTAGAGAGTATTAGAAAGTTTACCTAATTGAGAGCTTCCTACCTTGAGAAAACCATATTCCTCACTGTTTTGTGCCAAAGTAGCTAGCATCTTCTCTAGATATCACTCTCTCTTTTTCACCTCTTGAACACCAAACTTCTATTATTGAGGAGAACTTGTAGTGGGCTCTTCCTAAGAGGAAATCCATACTTGGTTGAGCTTAAGGAGCACTAAAGCCAATGGTATGAATATTATGGGTAGTTAGGGCATACTAGCTCTACAAGGAGCACCCCACATTGTGGAAATAACAACATCAACCAACTTGTGGTAATAATTACTTTCCTTTGCATTCATTTGCATTCGCACATAATGTTGTCTTGCTTTGTTTCCACCAGAGACACTAGAAGTAGTTCACACTCGTCAGAGACACCGAGTGTTGTTGAATAGCTTGCCAAGGGCAAGCAGTGTAGGTTTTGTATGTTTTTAACTGAGGTTGTATTATGCAATCTAAATGAAATATACCTAAGCTCAGTGGTGAGATTTAGAAGAGTGGACGTAGGCCATCGTGTAGAACCACTATAAATCCCTTATTGTAGATTGAGTTTGTGATTGCTTGCATCTTTACTTTTATGCATATTACTACTCTTGCATATTACTTATCTGTTGAAATACTTGAGTAGACACTTTGTAGCACACACACACACACTTGGGGTGAGTTTAAGAAGATTAAAATCAATTTAAAATCAATCCCAACACTCACAAAAAATGGGTAAAACAATTTTAATATCCTATTCACCCCCTCTAGAAAACCTAATAGGTATTTCACCCTTTCATCCCTAAAATGCCCGTCTTTCTTATTTTCTAACTACACCCCTCACCCCTTTCTCTCCTTATGTTTAGAATCCCTTCTCTCTCTCCTTACATTTGAACGAGTAAGAAGAAAAGGCAGAGAAATCCAATGACGGCAACGCGGCAACGACAGTGAAAACACCCCTATGGTGGCAATAAAATGGATCGATGCATAGAAAGGCCAAATCATGTAAAAAAAGGGCCAAAAGACAGGATCATGCCAAAAAAACTAAATCTAGGTAAGTTTTGTATAAATCTTTGCAAAAATTAATTTTTTGATGCTATAAAATTGCAATGATGCGTATGTTTTCAAGTTTCTTTAAAAAAATTTCAAGTTTTTTTGGATTTTTTTCCGAAATGGTCTGTTTGACCATATAGGGCCAAACAAAGGCCCTCTATTAAGCCACACAAGGCCGAATGGAAGGCCTCTGTTTGTCCCTATAGGTCTGAACATAGGCCCTCTATTCGGCCCTATGTGGCTGAACACCCCATTCTGGACACACAAAAAAAAACCACAACCAAAAAGTTTGGAAACATTGCCTTGGCATGCCCGGGAAAAAATTGAAAAAAATGGTATTATCTACTGATGTATAGAATATGTTATATGAAAGATATGGATGTTGACATCTCTCGTACTCGTAGCCGACTGAAGACATCAGCCAGGAGATGTCGCACTGGCGAAACATCGAGAGTAGCCACTGAACAATCAGTGTCTTTGAGTTACATTGACGAGACATAACAATATTTCTGCATCGAAAACTACAAAGAGACTAAAGAGTCTCCAAACGTTCCTGGAGTTCCACAAAACCCTTCATTGCTAACAAGCTTCGGGACACACATTGCTACAGAAATCTAGTAGCAACAAGTATTACATATTGTTTGTTTGTATTTATTATTTATATTATATATCGGTAATTTCTAATGTTATATTTATTATTTTTATTAATATTGTTTCTTTTTACTATAGGAGAGGGAACCTCTAAAATGCTTATCCCATGCACAAAAATAAAAGAGTGGGTACTATAGAATCCAAATTTATCGAATGAGATGCTTAGAGGATTGATTGTTGCGTCTGGTCTTTCTCCGTTGATTTCAACATCCTATAGATTTGTTAATAAGGTAGTAGTGTTGGCATTTATGAAAAGATTGTATCTAGAGGCCAATACTTTACATATGCCTTTTGGGCAGATGACCATTACATTGGACGATGTCTCGACCCTCTTGGGGATTCTTGTCATTGGTAGGTTTATCTCATTACCCATTAAGAGACTATCAGACAGGGAGGCAATCATCTTATTGGTTAGGGAGCTGGGAGTCTTACACGAGTAGGTGGAGGATATGATTATCAGCACTCAGGGTCAGTTTGTCCGAATAGAGTGGCTGAGGGATTTGTTTGGGCAAGTTACTGACTGCAATGATGGGGCCGAGATTGAGCATGCAACTAGGGCATACTTGTTTTTATTGGGTTGTATGCTATTCTATGACAAGTCTGCCACACAGGTGCCTATGACTTATCTAAGGCTATTGACCGATCTGGGGATAGTGTAGGATTACGCATGGGGTACTACAGCCCTAGCCTACCTATATCGCCAGTTGGGAACTGCAAGTAGGGCTAGTGTTCGACAGATGGTAAGGTACGTCACACTGCTTAAGGGGTGGATATACAAGCATTTTCCCTACTTTGTACCTCGTCGTAACAAAAACTACTTGGGTACGAGCTGCAGATGTATCGATGGACTCCTTGAAGAGAGACTGGACTACTTAGGGACAATCTACAGGCCTTGCGGGAGGCTATCGATGCAGTAAACGTCAATGAGGTATTACATTAAACTTACATTTGCTTACTTAAGTACATAGATCTTTACTTAAGTTATGTAAATTTAACTATTAGCTTGATTATTTAATTGACGCCATTTTCACTTATTTTTGTAGGTGAACTGGACACCATATGCTGACTGTCGGGCCCACTATTCGTTTCTTGAGATTGCATTCTACCATGGCCTACTAAAGTGCCTTGATGTTGTAGAGCCTTATCATCCGGACAGGGTGCTGGGGCAATTTAGTTGGGTACAGTACATTCCTCTAGCTCCATTATCCCCATATCGAGCTCTCTGGGGTGTCGTACCTATATAGTACTGGGTAGACTTTGATTACATTGATCAGATTTAGCAAAGGTGGAGTAGCCACGTGCTATGCGTAGCAGATTGAACCAGTCCAGTTTCTTATCCTTGGGAGTGTACCTCAGATTACATGGAGTGGTATGCACGTGTGTCCCACCTATCCGTGCAAAACCTCGAGCATTAATCCATTTATGCAGGCAACTCCCCTTCCAGAGTGGTGCACCCTTGGTGTCAAGTGATCATGCATCTCATTTAATTCACTCGTATCCTATTATGATTTTTTTCACTTTAATATGCATTAATCTTATGTATGTGAATTTTTTGTTTAAATATAGGAATGTGTTAGGCGTACATTAGGCCTTATCCATCTTGTCGTCGTGCGTGGTCTCAATAGCAGTCAAGAGGACATGTACACTATGCTCCATTAGGTTCAATAGTTGTTTGGGAGATTTATATCAATCCAGCATATGCCCCCACTACTTACGATGCCCACACTGGCATTACATTCTTTGACAAGTGCCATAGGACAAGCCGTAGAGTGAAGAAAAAGAGAGGAAATGTATTTTTATTTTATTTTATGATGTGACATTATATTTGTTCAGGCATTTACTTTGGCATATTCTATTTCATTGATATGATTTATGAATTAGTCATATTTATCATCTAATCATTTTGTAAAATAATTTTTTTATGAATAATGAGAACTTTAGTAAAAAATGAAAATATATATTAATACAATACAAAGCCGTCACTGAATACAGTATATCATTATTATCAAAAAAATACAAGGGTAATTCCTGGTTTCCTTGAGGAACCACTAGAATCTGACTTCTTAATGGCAATGATGAAACCATTTCTCCACCAAACATCAGCCGCCCACTTACATAATTTTGCTCGACTCTCGAATGTCTATACATAAAAATTAAAGCACAATAACTCAAATAATCTTTACACAATAACTCAAAAAAATTCAAACAACCTCATGCGTAATAAACTCACTGATATAATCCATTACCATCTCGGTAGAAACCTTGCTGAATTGGGTCAACACATCAACCTCAAATTGGAACATCATAAAAAAGGGTCAATATATGCATTTGTAAAAAAAATAGGTTTGTTTGGCCACATAGGGCCGAACAGAACATTTCTATTCAGCCTTGAGTGATTGAACAAAAGGGTTATGTTCAGGCCTGAGTGGCCAAACATGGTCATTTTGTTCTACCTGTGTGGCCCTATATGGTCGAACCGAAAAAAAGCTTCAAAACCAAAAATACATACCGTGGAGTGCTTTTCCTGTTCTGGTTTGACTCTTTGATGATCCATTGAGCAATTACTATGCCTTAAAACAACAATGAGTGTGGAGAGAAGGATTTGATCTTGGAGAAAGATAAAGGGGTTTTGTTAGCACCCAAAATTTGACTCAAGTCATCTAATAGAATAAAGAGTAGTGAAGCAACATTTAGGCATCAAGACTTTAAACACCCTGGTTTAGGGAGAAAAAATTGGATCCTAGGAGGTTAGGCATTTCTTGTGAAGTCTTCCCTAGATATTTTAGTCTTAAGAAGCATCATCCATATCATACCATGTGTAGTAAATCAGCCCAAATACATAGTTTCTAGTTAAACCCTGATTCCCCAAGAAGCATCAGTAAGATTATGAGGGTCCACATTCAAGACAACCAAATACATCACCTTCAATTTCTCCAGCATCAGTAAGCCTTCCCACAGCAATGCATCACAAGCAAAAAAATTACCATTTTACTCTTTAGCTTTCAAAAGCGAAACTTTGATACCTTTATACATTGTCTACAAAATTT
>JAOXJP010235108.1:0-24066 GCA_025762735.1 Platanus orientalis
ATTGATAATTTTAAAATAATTAGTATATTATATATAATACATATATATTATATATGTAAAAGTTCGGGCCTCGGGCCTGGCCGAGGTAAGCCCAACCCGGTCCTCAATAAAAGTGCGGGCCTCGGGCCCTCACTGGGCCTAGCTCAGGCCGGGCTAGGGCTGGGCCGGCCCATGCCCACCCCTAATCACGCTCTCAATGAGCCTCATTGACTCGTGCCTCTAATTCTTCAATTGTAGGCGTCCTTATTACATCTGCAAATGAATTCAGCAACATTAGACCATGAGAACAGAGAAGACTGAGCATTGAATGAACAAGGGATTTAATGCGTACCACAATCAAATAAAGACTCGGGACCCTCCCTCTCGCTCGAGGAAGACCTATCTCACTTCACTCATGACCCAGATGGTTCTCTAACTTTAGGAACACTGGTAACTTTTCTCTTAGGAGCTATGTCTATGACACAAGAATAAAGAGTGTTTACAAAAGCCAAAGGAATGAGAAGGGCAATGGGCACAACCCTCTTATTTATAAACACGAATGGCTGTAACCTTTCAAAAAGGGGCGTCTCGAAAAGAGAATAAATACAATGAATCCATCCCATTGCAATGGTCTAAAACTCAACCGATATTGTTTAAGTGCCTCTAACAAGGTGACCGTTCGGTGACGTCATTGGTAGGATGCCATTGGCATCGCTCCAGGGATACACTATCACAACACCTTCCGTAAAGGCATGATATCTGATTTACGCCAAAAAAGAGTACACATGAGTGCGGCTTTCGGCTCTCGACTCTTATAAAGTCAACTATATTCAGCTCTCACAAATGCCAAAGATTAATCAGATTTGACCTTTAAAAAGTCAGCCCACTTCAACCTTTATGATGTCAATTACATATGGCTCTCATAATGGCTACCACATCTATATATTTGACTCTCATAATGTTGACTATATATCAACTTTCATAATGTCAACCATATTCTGCTTTCATGATGTCAACCATATACGACCCTTATAATGTTAGTTACCTTCGACTCTTATAATGTCAGTCACATTCGACTCTTATAAAGTTAATCCTACTTGACTCTCACGATGTTGAGTAAAGAAAAAAAAGAAGGAAATGACAAGAAAAAGACAAGATAATAAAGGATAAAGTTCTATCTTTTCTTTCATTAACAAAAAGTTTTTTTTTACATCCTCCTCCAATATATTATTTTGGGAAGGTAGAAATGAGACTTTTACATAAATTATCTTTTATGGTCAAGGAGGATTGAATTTGATCACCTTGCCTGATGAACTCTTCACGAAGACGATATTTGTTGGATGAAATTATGGAAATCCTTGATTTGAGAGCAATTCCCTCTATCTCTTTTGCCCCCCGGGTTGCTGTGAGATTTGCAATTTGAGTTTGCACCCTCATCAGTTTCTCTTGGGCACTGGCTAAGTCATTATCAATGCTAGTCACTGAATCATAGACTTGATCTAGCTTCCCTACCAAGGTCTTTCTCTCAGCCTCTGCAGCTTCTACATTGGCCTGGGTCTTAGTATTACTTTTGACATCCACAAGTTCTGATGCTAGTGTTGATTGCCTAACCAAGACACAAAATACATCTTTATCCCTCGTCAAAATCCATCATTGCAAATGTGGATTTCTACATCTTTGGAAAGGGCTGCCAACACCTCATCCCGTGTACTTGTAAGGTCAGGTGATGAGGGTGTTAAGGCTGCCATCAGCTCAAGCATCTCTTGACAGATCATGCGTGCTGAGGCAATTTTGAAGGAATGCTTAATGGCACTAGCAGTGCTCACGATCTCATATGGATAAGCAAAAGAGAGGTGTTAGCAATGGTGTACAAGAACGCACCTGTTGACAAGGGTAAGATGGTCCTTTCATTCGCCATCTATGAGGGGAAGGTAATTGAAGAGACGTGCACCGTCAGTTATCATTACTTATCGAAGATCGCATGTCCGAATGAGAGTGTGTGAATGAGAAAATAAAACTTCATTTGCCCACATGTTTAGGAGCGAGTGATGATTTTAATCTTAATTCAACACGATGGTCATGGCTAATGATAAAAATAATTCTCATTTGCCACCACTAAGATTCAAAGTTTTTCCAAGGTAGTAGAGAACAAGGTGGTCAGGAGTCTTGCTTACTCTTGGCAATGTATTCGATCTCCGAGATGCCAAAGTTGATTTACCTTCATGTCTTTGTGCCTATAAAAATAATCAGACTCGGACTTTATAAGCATGGATTCTTTGAAGTATACAACATCCATAGGTAACCACCATTGCATAGGTTAGAAAAGTCTAGCAATACTAATGTTTGTTTAAATAGAGCAAGCAATTGAGATGAAGTATGAAGTTTTGAGTGTTCAATAAAAAAACATAGAGTATGGAGACATAAACGAAAGATGGTTCATTGATAAAATTGAAAAAAAGGGGTTACATGTTTATTCATGATATAAAAGAAAGAGTAGAAGAAAATAAACATCTTTCACAGTAAAGAAAATTAGATGAAAACATTAAGCTTGTCTCGAAATTCATGAGAGAGAGGAGTTTGTTGAAGGATGGCCTTGGCATCAACTTGCTTAACCACCTCTTCAAGGTGGGTTTCATCATTACCACTCTCCTGCCCTACAACCAAGATAGCTTTGGCCGAGCAATTAATTGTTCTTTGTGTTTAGTTGCACCTTCACTATCTTCCAGAATGGCATAGCAAGCATTCATCTAGTTCTAAAGGCGTGTGTATTCTACTTTAACACAATGAAAACTCTTCACCAATGCCGCCAATTTTGCTCTTGTGAAGCTCTCTAGACGAGTTGCTTTGGCATGGTCCTGATTTAAATAAATTATCTTTGCTTCTGATTCCTTAATGAGGGCTTCAAGATTGTGAATGGGTTAAGAAAGATTTAGGGTGTCCTCAGCCTGCACTATGGCAGTTGAAGAATTCAAAAGAGATTCCATGGTCCACCTGATCCCTTCATTCTTGAAGTACATCTCCACATCATTCAGGCATGATAAGACTCTAGCCCAGATACATGGTAATGCAATAGATGCAAGTTCTATTTTAGTAAGATCTTGTAGAAGGTGAATACGAACATCACGCGACTGCCTTGTGTTAGCACAAAAATCATCAAATTCCTCTGCATTGTAGTCCCATGGTGGCAAGACTTCTTTGTCTTCAAAAGAAGGCTCTGCATAATAGAAAAAAAGATTAAAATTTGAAATGACCTAAATACTCTTACTAAAGACAAATACCTAATGTCGGGAAAAGTTCTAAGACAAGAATAGGCTTAGATTCTGAAGAGGATTCAGTCTCTGATGATGAATTAGGCTCTGGTATAAAGAAAGTATCTTCAGAATCCGATGAGTCAATTATAATTGGCATAGGATCCCAAAGGCAACTCGGTCTTACTATAGGGTTATGACTTGGTCTTGTTGTAGGAGTAGGCCTTGGGTTAGTCTAAGACCTAAGTCTTATCCGCTTGGGATGAGTATTAGTAGGAGGAGCAAAAGATTCACCCCTACTTATATTTGAGGACTTTTGTTTAGGTGCCATTACCTGAAAAGAATGAAAGAAACAAAATTTTTTCAGTATGAAACATGCCCTACGAATGAAGTAAAAATGTGGGCGAATGAGGATCCACAATCATATTCGCGCACATTAAATGAATGAACCTTAACTTGTGAATGAAAGTGATGAGAAGTTATTCGCAGCTCACTCAAGCAGACAACTCACTAGATGAACCAGGATGCTGCGAATGAGCTGCCGGAGATGATAATCACCCTGGAGAAGATAGCCAGAATTGTAAACAGGGAAGAAAAGAAGAGAGGTAAAAAGTCTTGGAATCATATACTGAAACCTCTTTGATACTTATACAAAGACCCTCCTTATACAAAAGGGAAATCAAAATCAAGAAGAAAGTATCAGAAAAAAATTTGGTATCTTTTTGTAGTTCATCATACCTTAGATGATCATCTAAAAAGAAAGAAAGAAAAGAGAATGAAGAAGAACTTACAATTTCAGGAATTGGGAAAAAAAATCTGGATGTCTCAGGAAACTCTATTGTGAACGAATTTTGAAAAGATGAGCTGAGGAAAAAGAAATGAGACTTATATACTTGTTGGGGTATATTTGTCAAAATACAAAGAGTTTGAAAAGTCCCAGGAACAAATAAAGAAAGAATATCGACAGAAATAATTGAAGATCGTTATTCTTGCATCGAAAAATGCACCGTCTCCTTGCTGCACTCGCAATGCATTTTTCGAGGGGACAACTGTAGAAACTCAAAAGTGTGTGTGAATGTCAATATGGTATGACACTTGCCACACTCTTTTTGGCAAATGAAAATTCACAATCTCATTCACCCGAAATCAAAGGATTTCAAGTATTCACATTCGCCCTAAAGTATGCGCGAATGCATCATTTACATTTGTGCATTGCGAAAACCAGAAACTAAAATTTGATTCTATCTTTTAGAGTTATATTAGTTATATTTTCTGCTATAGCTTATTGATTTCTTGTGGTTATTGGATTTAGTAAATTGCTTCCGCAATTATCGAACTCTGATTATAGATTATCGAATTATGGCAATTAAATGGACTTAAGGTAATTTGGAACTATGGATCTCTGATTATTGAACCTTGGATATTGGCCCATGATTAGGCTATTGACTATCGGATTGTGAAAGCAATGATCCGAATCTAGGGTGCTTATGGATCCCATATCCAAATCCGGGTTTAAGGGCATTACACTATATAAAAATTCTTAACAAGTAGATCCAAATTCAGTAGAAAGTGGTCTGTAGAGAGACCAATCCCGGGAATGGACTATGGACAGTGAAAGAAGGCGGTTGTATATCAAAGACGATGGAGAGGAGATTCAAAGAAGGAGAGATGGAGGAGTCAGTCTAAGAAGAGATTGGAATGAATATTATGACGACAAACCAAGGTTGTTATTACAAGATCGAAATTCGGTAAGGCACTAATTTGTGGGTATCCAAGCTTCAAATGCCGAGATCTTGATCAGGATAGATGACAGCTCTACTCAACAGCAAATAGTTCTAATTTATAGGCTGCAAATGGAGATGGTTTGATGTCAAGGTTTGCCAGAGAGGGAAGTAGGGGATTGTGAGATTCCTGGTGTGAACGCATGACATTTCTTTTCAAATGCAAGGATAGTACATGACAATTAGGTTTGAAAATGAACAAAATTTGTACCAAGCTAGTCACCTTAGGCCTATACTTATAAACTTTGATGGTAATTTGGGGCAGATATCATATATGTCTAACCATGTGTGGCAACTCTGTAGATCTCACATTCTCTTTCAAACTTTTTCAGATACACCAAATAGAAGGAATAGGGCTAAGATAGGCAATCAAGGCCATGTGATCACGATGGAAAAATGGGCTAGTTCTAACCAAGATGAAAGCATCATGGGAAGTATAAGACATAATATTGGTACAGGGAAGGAGTACTAGCCGAATGGTATGGCATTAGGGGTGGGCATGGGCTAGGCCAGGTCAAGCCCTCCCTGAGTTATGCCCGACAAGACCAGAGGCTCGAATTTATATATATATAATGTATATGTATTATATATAATATATTAATTATTTTAAAATTGTTAATATTACATAGTTAAGTTGGTAAAAATGGTATTTGGAGACTCTTTGTTGTCACACACTTCAATTTGAGACAATTGATTGAAGTTAGAATGTCTCACTTGCAACAAGGCCTCTGAGAGCTGATTCTCCCACTTGCTCGGGTTGGTTCTTGCTAGTCATAATGAAATCAATGATTTTTATAGTAAACAATCCTTAAAATTTAAATAAGATTTTAAAAATTAATAATTTCTTGTTGCTCAATCGGTTAGAGCATTAGTTATCACATGATAGGTCAAAGTTCAAACCAATGTCTCCACATTAATTTTTTTTTTAAATTCATGGGCCGGCCCAAAACCTGGCCTGAGACCCAAAAAATTAATTAGAGTCGGGTTTGGGCCTAAGTCTATATATATGGTCGGGCCTGGGCCTACCATGGCTAGACCCAAGCCCGGCCCATGCCCACCACTAGTAGGCATTCGTTTTTCAAATGAGTATGGAAAACCAAATGGGTTTTAATGACAAAGGAGTAAACCAAGAGTAGACCATAGGAGTTGGATCAACCAACATGAGAATTAGTCCCCTTCCAAACCAGGGTTCACCAATTCAGACATATGGTTAGTTGATACCTTCAGTCCAACTGAAATTCGAAGGTGGATGCATTCTTTAGAAGACTTGTCTTAAAACAGCTCCCAAAACCCTGAAGATACAACAAATTTGATGGCTTGTCTGATGCTGGTTGACGATTACCAGGCGCTTCAGTGCAAAATATTTTGAGATACAAGCTCAGAGGCAGAGGTGATCGAGATGCACAGCTTTACTAGGAAGAGACTATGCAGACAATCAACCATGTAGGTATTGCCAAATCAAACTTTTTATATTTTTTTGATTCATGTGTTACTAGTACTCATGTCACTAGGAGATGGGTTGAATCATGGAAAATCTGAAAAAAAAAAAAAAAGAACAGGTGTGGCTGGAAACACTATCAGGTTAGGAGAAGTCCTCGACCCCCTTCCATCAAAAGGGCCTTTGGAGCAGCTGGAACCTTCCATGAATCATATGGAGGTGATTGAATATTTAGTCTAGGAGAATTAACTCTCAGAGGCCTTGTTGCAACTGAGACATTCTAACTTTAATGAATTGTCTCAACTTCAAGTGTATGACAACAAAGAGTCTTCAAATAAGTGGGTTCACGTGGCTGTCCCATAACCACAAAGAGAGCCATGAGGCTCTTAGCCTGGAACTATCGAGGGATCAGGATCCTTACGACAGTTTGTGTTTGTCTAGGGGGAAAGTAGGTGGTATGCTATTAATTTGGAAGGAAAGTGTAAATATAAGTGTTATTGAGACAAACCAAAATTGGATTATATCTAGGGTCAGCCATAACTCTAGGTTAGAAATCTTGATATATGGGGAAACAAATTCATCTCTTCAATGTGAATTCCGGTCAAAGCTTATCGATAGGGTGGGTCGACTTAATGAACTTCTCATTTGTTTGGGGGACTGGAATTACCTGTGGAGCCCATATGATAAAAAAAAAAAAAAGGTGGAAGGAGAAATTCTAACTCAACTCTAAGTTTGGGAATGAGAATTCTAAATGAGTGTAATCTTCTAGATATTGGGTATAACGGTTATCGATACACCTGGTCAAATAGACAATGGAGTGGGGAGCTAATTGAGGAACGTCTAGATAAAGGTGTGGCAAATTCTTAATGGAGATTAAAGTTTCTAGAGGCTACAGTAAAAAACCTAGTAGTAGTTGGATCGGATCATGCTCCAATTTGTCTTAATTTAGCCCCTCAGGATGGATGAAGGAATAGACCATTCAGATTTTAATGGATGTGGAGAACTCATCCGAATCGTAAGACAACCATAGAAAAGGAATGGAAAAAAAAATTGGAGACGTGGAAGAAATTAATCAATTCCCTCATAAAATTCTAAACCTAGGCACAAAGTTTACAAGAATGGAACAAAGTAACTTTTGGAAGAGTGTCTAGAAGAATTAAAGCTTTAAAACATAAATAATTTTTTTTTAAGTATCAGTCAATCTACAATGCAGTGTTAGGAAATCCCAAAGTTCGAAAGATTGTTGGACAAAGTCCTGGAGAGAGAGGACATTTTATGGGCTCAAAATTCTAGAATTGAATGGTAATCGGGCAATTAGAAACACAAAAATTTTCCAATTCTATTCACATCTTCAAAGATTTTAAAGGAGGATATTGAGAGGGTTAAGTCTATGGTGTTACCTTCCCTTTCTGAAGAATAAAAAACTTCACTTGACCACCTTATCAGAGACGATGAAATTACACAAGTTGTTTTCCAAATGAGAGACCTTATAGCTCCAGGCCCTGATTGATTTCAGGCAGGTTTCTAAAAGAAGTATTGGAGTATAGTTGGTGATGATGTAGTGAGGATTACTAAGAAATTCTTTCAAGAAAACCTGCCTCTGAAAGAGAATAATCATACATTCATAGTGCTGATTCCTAAAGTAAAGAATCCAAATAGAGTGGATCATTATAGGCCTATTAGTCTTAGTAATGTGATCTATAAAATAATTGCTAAAACTTTGGCTAATAGGCTTAACAAAGTCCTTAATGAGCTAATTTCACCAAGCCATAATGCCTTTCTGAAAGGAAGACAAATTTCAAACAACATTCTGATAGCGCATGAAGTGTTTCATCATATGATAAGGTCTAAAAATAATTTTCCAGACATGGCTATTAAAATAAACATGTCCAAGGAAAATGATAGAGTGGAGTGGGACTTCTTTCTAGAAATGATGCAAAAGATGGGTTTCAACTTAAAATGGGTAGGGTGGATAAGAGAATGCATCTCTTTAGTGACTTTTCAACTCCTGATAAATGGTTCCTCTTCAAAATATTTTGAACCTAAAAAAAGCCTTAGATAAGGAGATCTCCTATCTCCATATCTAATCCTGCTTTGCACTAAAGGTCTTTTAGGGTTAATTAAAAATTCCAAGGTAAGAGAAGAGTTGTTGGGATACAGATAATAAGGAATAGTCCTAGGATTTAAAATCTCAAGTTTGTAGATGATTGCTTAATCTTTTCTTGGGAAGATAATCAAGATGCTCATATTATTAAGAAAATTTTGTATTTTGTTGATGTATGTCTATCCCATGAGCAAATATGTGTGGTATGTACCTTGTAAGTGTCCTTTACTCTCACAAGTTCAAGACATGAAGGCAAGAAGGACCAAAGACTTGAGGAAGACACCAGAAACTACCTTGGATTTTTCACACCAAGAAAAGTATAAAGCATGCATTGCATATCATTTTAATACCTTAAAATCAATGTAGACATGGTGATAGGTCTCTCACAAAACCTAAAGGAAAAGGCCTAAGGATAGACCCCCATATAGTGCCAAAGTCTAAGTGTCGAAATTATGGGAGCCGCAATCGATTGCAAATCAAGTAATTGATTTTGGTACAATCGGTTGTGAATCTCGCAATCAATTACGAGCAAAATCTGGGAGCAGACTGAGATTCCTATGGCTAAAACCCATAACCTGCAATCGGTTGCGAAACAGATTTGGACCAAAATCCCTAGACCCACAATCGATTTGGGATCAGACAATCGATTGCAAGCCTAATTGTGAGCCATAATCGATTGTGGATCTCGCAATCGATTGTGAATCAAGCAATCGATTGCAAGAAAAAATTTAGAACAAAATGGAAACACGATTTTTAAGGAGAGTTTTTCAAAATTTAAACTCTATTTTTTGAAATCTAAGGCTCCAAAATGTTGCCTATTATAAAAGATTCTAATCTAAAGGCCTTGGGTGCTCCTTACCTCTATAAAAGGAAACTTTTCCCATTAGGGTAAAAACTCAAACACTCCAAGCTATTTTAGAGAGAGCTACAAAGTTTACTATATTGAGAGCACCCCCCACTGTGAAAAACACCATTGTCCCACTGGTTTTGAGCTTGAATAGTTAACATTATACACTAGAATCACTTTCTCTTTCTCTCCTCTTGAATACCATTTTGCTACTATTAAGGAGAACTTGTGGTGAGCCCTTCCCTACAGTAGACTCACATTTGGCTGAGCTCAAGGAGCACTATAGCCAAGTACTTGGAGCTTGTGGGTAGCTAAGGCAAACTAATTCAATAAGGAGCACCCCACTTTGAGTAACTAGCAACATTAACCAACTTATGGTAATATTTTGTTTTACTTTGTATTTATTTTCATTCATCCTTATCATTGTTTTTTCTTTGCTTCCACCAGAGACATCGGAAGCTTGACTACCTCCGTCGGAGACACCAGAAGTATTGCACACTTGCCGGAGACACCGATTATTGTTGTTTGACTTTTTGTAAGCAAGTAGTTAGGTTTTATATATTGACCTAGGTTGTAATAGTACCTAAATGAAATATACTTAATCTCCATAGTGAGCTTTAGAAGAGTGGACGAAGGCCCTGCCATAGTGCTAAACCAGTATAAATTTCTTGTTGTGGATTGTGTTTATGATTGCTTGTCTCCTTACTTGAATGTTCTCTACTACTATTGCATAACACTTGTTTGACAAAATATTTGAGTAGACTCTTTGGAGTATACACACACTTGGGCTAAACTAGAAAGATTAAAATCAATCCCAAGATAAAATTGAAAAATAAGTAAATTAAATTAAATATCCTATTCACCCCCTCTAGGATAACTTTAGAGTAATTTCATTTGGTATCAGAGCCTAGGTTACTCACATAGGGCTTAACATCCCGAGTAAGGCCTTAGCAAAAATCTTAGATGGCTAGAAAAGATAGTGGTATGTCCATCAGCACCCCTCCATTCTTTAATGGAACTGATTATGGCTATTGGAAATCTCGAATAGAGATATTCTTTAATGCCTATAACCCAAGGGTATGGAGTGCAATAGTTTATGGCTATACACAGCCTGACAAACCAAGAAGTGAGTGGACTCCCACCGAGGCAGATGCTCACAAGTTCAACTTTAAGGCATTAAATGTTATAGCAAGCAACCTTGCCCCAGATGAGTTTAGGAGGATAGCTCATTTTAAGATGACAAATGAAGTATGGAAGCTTCTCTCCGTTACCCATGAGGGTACAAACTCCATAAATATGTCCAAGTTTCAAATGTATATGGCACAACTTGAAGCTCTTAGGATAGAGGAGGATGAAGAAATCTCCCAATTCAATGTCAAATTATAAAACTTGGTGAATTTTATAATGAGTCTAGGTGAGGACATTCCTGAGTCTAAGGTGGTTAGGAAAGCACTTAGGTCCCTCCCCAAAAGTTTTAGGACTAAGGTGACCACCATGGAAGAAAGTAAAGACCTAGAAGTTATGAAACTAGAAGAGTTAATTGGCTCACTTCAAACTTTTAAAGTGGCCATTAAGGAACCTACCAAGAAGAAGGGCATTGCTCTTAAGGTAGAAGAACCCTCCAAATCAAATGACGATTCAGATGATGATTTAGCTCTTGTGACTAAAAAGTTCAAGAAATTCTTTTTGAGAAATACTTAGGATTACTCCAAGAACAAACAATTGAAAAAGTCCTACCTAGAGCATAGAAAGAAGGACTTCTCTAAAAAACTCTCATTTTCTATGAGTGCAAAGGAAAGGAAAATATTGTTGAAGATTATGACAATAAGAAACTCAAGTATAAGTCAAAGGGCAAAGCCATGGCTGCCACATGGTATGATGAGTCCAAGACTTCGGAACATGAGCCCCAAAGTAGTGAGGAAGCTCACTCACAAGAGTTCAAAGCTTTTATGGCTTTTGGTACTCCCATGAGTTTACTCTTGGAAATAAGTGACTCAAGTAGTGAAGATGAGGGAGAGTACGAAGAAGAGGAGGAGATCTATGTTGCATAAGAAGTATTCGATGATCTTTTTATGCAAAGTTTGGAGTTGGGGAAGAAGAAAAATCAACTCAAGAGGGAAGTTATTGAGTTGATTGAAAAGTTAAAATCTCTTGAAAACACCATCTCCACTCTTTAACAAGAGTATACATTGGAAAGTGACAAAGATAATGAACTTTCCAAAGAAAATTACTTGCTCCTATGTGCCAAGGAGGAAATGAACATAAAAATAGTGGAATTTAAAAAAGAAGCTCAATGAAACTAAACTATTTCTAGGCCTTAAAAATGACAATAAGAAGCATGACAAGAGAAGACTTCTCGAAGACAATCAAAACTTGTCTAACAAGGTTCATGAGCTTGAGGAGAAGCTCAAAAACATAGAAGAGGTTAGGAATCAGTCTCATAGTGATGACTCGCTCATCCATGAGTTGGAAGACCAAGTCAAGACACTAAATGAAAGGAACAAACCTCTCAACTTGACTTGTGCTCAACTTACAAAGAAGCCCTTTGATTAGCTTAAACAAATCAAGAAGCTTAAAGAAGATAAGAGGAAGAACATCTCAATGCTTGCCTAAGGAAATGAGAAGTTTGAGAAGATGCTCAGTAGGGGTAAAGAGTCTGGGGATATGACTGGACTAGGTTATAACTCTGAGCTCAATGCCTCCTCTTCAACTCAAGGAATTAATAATGGTTTTTTCAAAGCCAAAGGATTTACTCAACCACCTCCCCAACCTTTCAAGAAGGGAAAGAAAAAAGGTGGAGCCACAAAGACCTTATCAAAGGTCAAACAACGTTGAGAAGAAAACAACTACTCATTCAAAGGTAAAACACCTATGAATCAAGGTAGAGATTAGGAGAGATCCATGCAACCCCAATCAAGATCTTATGCACAAGTGATTGGGAGTAGACCGTAATCTAACCAAGCATCTTCCTCTAAAGGAGCTCAAGAGATGAGCACTCCTTATTCCTATGTAAAGGAGGTATGGAATAAATTTCAAGCAAACAAGGCTTCCACTTCTAGAGGATTCCAAGGAAATTCCTCCACTTCTAGGAATACTAATGCACAACTTAGTTAATATAGGAAACCTAAAAGAGTCCAATAATCCTTCTATAATGAACAACCTAGAAGAAAGACAACATAATCCCATACACCTAGAAGGCCCCTATTCTATTGCTATTATTGTGACTTAGAATGACACATTAAGGTTGATTGTAGAAAGAAGGAAAATAACATGAAATCCCAAAGAATATAATCTAGAAGAATGCAAAGTGGAAATGATGTCAATAAAAGAAACTATTTTCAAAAAATTGAAAATAGAAACCTTCAAAGAAAGAAGGATTTAGCCCATCAACAAAGTGCCAAAAGGTAAATCTATAAACCTCCTAAGGTTAAGAGAGTATGGGTAAAAAAAGATGAACCGAAGTGCTTGGTCATTTATACTGTACTAAAAACCCGGAAGCTCATTAGGATGGTATCTTGATAGCGAGTGTTCTATACACATGTCTGGTGAGAGAGACTTGTTTACCAAACTTGAGGATGCTCAAGGTGGATATGTCACCAAAAGAAAGGTCTTGAAGTCTAGAGTCTAACACAACAAATGGTTTAAAAAACAAAGTCTTATAGAGAAAGTTAAAGTTGTTTTAGTCCAGTGGCAAAATCATAGATAACTCAAAAGTCTGAAAATCGTAATTAAATGCAAATATTGTGCTTTTTTGAAAGTTTTGAATGAGAAAGTTTTCAAATTTGATGTGGACACCTCCTATCTTTATAAGAACGACTTAAACATAAACTAAAAACCCCAGAAAGTCATTAGAGTCAAGAAAGGAAAATAAAAGAAGAGATTTTGGAGATCTTTGGAAAAAAGTTAGGGATTTAAAAAAAAAAAGCTTGAAGAACATTAAATTTGAAGCAATTTTCATCAATTCGAGTTAAAGCTAAGCATTACACATAATTTTTGACATGTTTTGATTTATAGAACTCATATAAATCATTTGTACTCCATGTTTGGATGAAATCTATTGTTTTCATTGAATTATAAACCTTAGTATTAGATTCCTTTATTCTTTGAATTTTAATTCAATCATAGCTATTGTCAATTCATATTGTAATCATTACACATAGCTTTTGATTTATTTTGATTCATAGAACTCATAGGAATTAGTTCTATTACTTCAAATTTGACAAAATTCCATTGTTTTTTAAGGAGGAACCCTAGTTTTTTGAATTTTCTATTTTCCATGTTTTATAACTCTTTAGATCTAATTTTAATAAATTTAATCCATTGAATATTGTTATTTTTAGTTTTTTTTTTTAATTTCTAAATCATTGTTCCTTGTTTTGAATACGGAAACAACCTCTCCAGAAATGGGGGTAAGGCTGCGTACATCTTGTCCTCCCTAGACCTCGCTAACGCGGGAGCCTCATGCACTGGGTTTCCCTTTTTTTTGTTATTGTATTGTAGTTGTTTTTATTGATTATAACTTATTGTTATTTACTTCTTATTAATAATCACTTATTATAGTTGCACTCATTGGTTATAGACATATTTTTAATTACTTCTTGTTAATTTCATATATATATTGGTTTTGAAAGTGCTTTCAAATTGCACTTTACTCTCTTGTTCGATTCCTTCTCACTCTCCAATTGCTTCTAATTGTTCCTTGCTTCTTGTTTTCCAATGATTTATTGAGCGTGGCATCCCATGTCTACAAAACAATATCAATAGTGCTTACTTCAAGACTTTACTTGGTTTTGAAAGACATTATTTCATACCCTTAACGAGCTTTTGTGGTGGGCCAGAAAAATTTTAGATGGTGTCTTAATTGCTATGTGTGGATGAGAGATGAAAAGCCAAATAGGCAAGGAAATCTTTTCAAGTTAGATCTACAGAAAGTTTATGATCATGTTAATTGGAGATTTTTGGATTATATGTTGGGTAGGATGAAAATTGGGAAGAAATGGATGATCACTTGTGTTAGATTTGTTTCCTATGTATTATTTAATGCGTGAAGGTTTTTTTAGCAGTTTGAGTTAAGGGGATCCCTTTTCTCCTTTTCTGTTTATCATGGTGATGGAAGCATTGAGTAGGATGATTAGGAGAATGGAGAATGGTTTTATCTTAAGTTTTGTGGTGGGAAACAATAATGTCTTTATAACTCACTTGCGTTATGTCGATGATACGATGGTTTTTTGTGAAGATGATAGTAGACAACTAGGCTACTTGAGATGTGTTATGAGAAGATTCGAGGTGGTCTTGGGCTTAAAGGTGAACTTGGCCAAAAGTGAGATCTTCTAAGTTCCAAGTGGGGGAGATTCAACTCTTGGCTAATATCTTGGGGTATGAAATTGGTTCTTGGTCTTCCTCCCATATTGGCCTCCCCTTGGGTGCAAGATTCAAATCTAAGATGATGCAGAATCTATTCATTGAGATAATTTTCAAAAGACTGGATTTATAGAATCCCCTTATCCTTCTGGAAGGTGGACTATCCAGTATTCCCTCTCTCTCTCTCTCTCTCTCTTCACGATGCCCGCTTCAGTTGCAAAGAAGATGGAGGCATGTTGTAGGAACTTTCTGTTCAATGATTTGGAAGAGCATAAAAGGTATCATCTTGTTGATTGGAAAACAATGTATTGTCCTATAAAAGAAGGGGATCTTGGAATTCAGAAGATTAGAAGCCACAACCGGTCCATGCTTGGGAAATGACTTTGGAGATTTGGTGAAGAGAGAGATAATTTATGGAGGAAAAGTTATTGTAGCCAAGTATGGGTGCAATCAGGATTGGGATTTGAAGGAGTTTAGTGGTACTCATGGCCTTGGGATACATATCAATCATTAAAGGGGAGGAGCAGTTTGGTAGATTCATTAGGTTCAAGGTTGGTTTGGGAGAGAATCTGGTTTGGGAGGATATCTAGTGTGTCAGCTCCCCCCACAAGGATGATTGCTAGTGTCTTTCTCGTAGCGATCAATAATCAAGGTGGTGGTGCAAACATTGTGAAGAGGCTTTTGTATGTGCCACCACACAAGACAGTAAGGTTCAAGTCTTGTGTCATGTGTGGGTTAATTAGTGTCTTTTAAGGGTTGGTTATTTATGTAATAAGGCCAATAGTGTCATGGGTAGTTTGGGTTGTTTTTCATGCAAGGCTATTTTTGTAGTAAGGCTGAAAAGCCGAGGATATTGAGGGTATTTATAGGGAAAGTCGACAGCCAGGATTTTGTCTTGTTAGGCATCTCAAAAGTCAACAAAGTGGGATCCATGGTGTGTTGGTTGACAGCCCCTTTCTTAGGTTGTTTTTTAGAAGTCTTAGTTTTCAGGAAAGTTGTTTTTTAGTAAGTCTTTGTTTTTAGCAAGTCTTAGGCATCAAGTTAGGAGTTTCTATTTTATTTTGTTGCTATTTTCTTTGGTTGTGAAGCCTATTTAAAGGCCTCTACACAACTAGAATAAAGTAGACATGGAATGTTGATTTTGAATTGGGTTTTGTCCCTCCCATCCCCCTTTCCCATGGTGTAGCTGTGTGGCTTCCTCTAGGGATCATCCCTAGTTCTCTTCTTTTTCTCTTTTTCTCCAATCATCTCCTTTCTCTCTTATTCTCTTATCTTCTTCTTGCTTTCTATTATCGTCCTCATTCCTTCTTCTATTTCCCTCTTAATTCTTTGCTGCCACATCATCTGAACTTGAAAGAAGAGCTCAAGCTGCTGTTTTGGAAGGACTGTGCTTCAGAATATAGGACTCATGACTGGAGTTCTTGGCACTACTTCTAGTCCAAATCGCACCATCCAGATCAGGGTATTCTGACCTCAGTTTTTGTCAGGGTTTGTTCTTAACCTAATCTTATGTTGACTTAGAAAATTCCATTTAAAATATTGAATGCCATTGTTTATACTTTATCAGAATTTTCTGGGTTGCCTATCTATAGAAATCACCCCCCTAGAACCCTACTTCTTCTTTCTAGGGTTTTCTTCGCCTATCACTCCCCCATCTTCCCCCTTAAACTCCTCTTTAATCTCTCTTCTTTTTGCTAAGTTTCTGATATAGAAATCAACATTGTTTTAGGTTCCTTTGTCACAAGAAACACTGCAACTGATATTTCTTATGTTCTATATACTTTTAATTATAAGAAAGTATATCCATTACTCCTCCTTAATCTCTCACATATAGACCTATCTAGCACCGTGTAAATTTTCATAAGCAGGATCTCGGCTACCCTACATCAGATTGGTAGCAGAGTTGCAAGGCATCACAAGGTCTTGTTGCTGACAATTTAGAGTATGCAGAAGGGGAGACACGGTGTCCTGGGGGGAGAAACATGTGGATATAGGGGCTTAATTAGAAAAATCCGTTCTCCACCAAATCATTCTACGTGAGATTGGAACAAGAAGTTCACCTAGATTATACTTATAATGGCATTTGGACTTGGGGGATGCTCTCAAAAGTTATTTTTTTTATATGAAACTATATTGCATAAAATTCTTATTCTCAATCACTTAAAGAGTAGAGGGTGGAATTTGGCCAATAGATATGATGCGTCCTATGTTTGAGCTAGGAGGAATCGCTTGACTATCTCTTTATCTACTGTCAATTGGTGTCGGAGATTTAGGTTTTCTTGCTCTCTCATTTCAATATTGCCTAGGCATTTCCAGATGTTTAGAGACCTAATTTATGGATGGTGGACTAGAGATTTGGGGTGTATTCCTAAGGTTATTTGGCATTTCCCCCCTAGGGCTATCTGTTGTGTCATTTGTAAGGAGAGGAATTGTCTTATATTTGAGGACACAAGTACTCCTGTAAAGATCGCCTCGTTGTTCATGTTTATGAGCTCCTCTTGGATTGGGCTTTTATCTCTGAAGGCTTTTAGATTTAGATTGGATAGCTGCTTGGGATAGGCTCTTTGCTTATTTTTGTTGTGCTTGTTTTCTTTTGCCTTGTTTCTTTTATCTCTGCCCTGGTTAATGTTTCTTTCGGTTTGCCTTTTTCATTATATAAAATGCTGCTCTCTCTCTCTCTCTCTCACACACACACACACACACACACAAAGAAAATATAAGAAAAAACAACTATGTTCAGTATACTTCATTTCTCTTTGAAAGCCCCAATTACAGTGGTTAGAATGGAACATAAGCAAAAGAACTTTTTTTTGGGGAGCCTAGGGACACAAAGAAAGACCATTTAATATTTGGAAAATCATGTGGAGAAAAAAAAAAAAAAAAAAAGGTTGTTTGAGAATTGGGAAAATTATGTGGAGAAAAAAAGAAGAAGGTTGTTTGAGAATTGGGAGCATTTGTGCGAAGAACGTAGACGTAGCCTTGTTGAGAAAGTGGCTTTGGTACTTTCTTATGGTCTTAGGCTTAGTAGGTGGACAGTGGACTTCCTGCTTCCCTACCAATGTCACCTGTTCTCGTTCCTATGAGCTGCTTGCCATGTTGCAGGGACTTAGAATGTCTGAAGCGAGGGGTTATGAAAGGACTGTCGTAGAAGGGGACTCCTTGACAGTTGTATTGGTGGTTGTGGTCTGAGCCAGCTTACTTTTGCTTTCACACTGCTATAGAGAGGCTAATGCCTTGGCTTTCACCTTGAATAGCTCATTTCAATGGAGGCCAATGTGAAATTATATTTAAGTATGAGCTTTGTTCCTTGGCAACCGCAGACAATGTGGTTCTCTCTATGTCTTGATATCTCATCTCATTATACATTATCCATACAATTTAGGCTGCAGATGTCCAAAAATAGTATTAGTGTCTTTAAATGGGTTAAATTTTTGGTCTGGACAAATCATGGAGGTTAATTTCTACAAGGTTGAATTATTTAATCATGCAATTTTGGCCTGGTGGATGATTAGGAAAGCAGGTAGTGTCTAAGGTAATTGACATGTCGAAGTCCTTCACTGGAACTTATTCCCTAGGATTAGCATTTGAGTGGGAAGGGAAGAACAGGTATCACAATGTTGTAAATCTCCAATCTTTGGAGTTATTTTGAAGAATGGACAGGCTTCTCATTTAGTTTGGGGTCTCTAGACAAGGTTAATTACATGCTTGGTTTTGTCCAGCTAACCACATATGATGTAGATTTTTACTGGAGCACCAATTGTTGTTCCTGACTACATATTATGTGACCCATTTGAGTTGGTTCATTATTCATGGAAGTAGTGTTCACCTCAAGCTGCATTTGGTAGATGGCTTAAATTAATGTAAAGAATAGAATTGCTAGACTTTCCAGCTTTTCAACTAAACATAAAATGTGTGTATTTGTTCCCCAATTTTTTTTATCTTTGAAATTATGTTTAAGTATGAGCTTTTATCCCATCATTAATAGTGTATTTATGTTCTCATTATGTCAGAAAGAAAGAGTGGAAAAGGAAATGGAGATTAAAAGGGTCAGAGAAGAGCTACTGCAACAAGCCAAACAACATGATCCTCTTGCATAAGCTCATTTTGTTAGTGGTGGCCTTGCTTGTGAACTTCCTATCATGTAATGTTATGTTACATGAGTATTCTAATCTGATGTCGAACAGATTCCTCATAAAACACTCACCATTTTAAACTGAATGGTTTGGTTGTCATCGGCAACATTTTTTTCTTCCTGTTAACTATTTTACGTCTATCATCAATTGTTGGAATTAGTATTGTCTGAAGTTGGTATTATATGACTAATGCATCTTTGCATGGCTTCAAATAATTTAGCATACATTAAGATTGTATGTACCTTTATGGTCAATCTATCCCTAAGGCTCTGTTGGGCGCAACAGAAGAAATCAAATATTCTGTTGTACATGTTTTCATTTTGTATCAGGTGATTATCTTTGTTACATCTTATATTATTACTCTGAGAGATTGTATTTTCTTTTCATGTTTAGATAGCTTAGTTCTGGCACATTTTTTGTTTTGGACATTTGTTGTTAGACAATGGAACGGATGAACATTAATGACTAGCCTTGCAAAATAAGTTATAAATCTGCCTGGTTGGTCATATTGGTTTCTATTGAGTGTGCGTGGTCATTTAAAACCCAACCTGAATTCTTAATCAGGTGTCTGCTTCCCACTTGAGCATACAATGTTTGTTGTGTTATACTAAAGCTCTAACATTAGATTCGTTAAGACCTGTAGACCTTTGTGCAGTTTTACCGTTAAAAAAGAAGTTTGTCCTACAGTTCAATGTTCCATTTTTGTTTCTTGTTACCTTTTAGAGGGTGGTGTGTGCCAAGTGTGGTAGCCCTTAACTCAAGCTGGATTACCTATTAGCAGTCAAAACCTCCGTTTCAGTGATTTCCTAGCTGTTTCTCCAGTTTCTTAGTCCAATTACAAGCACCACAACTTCACCAACACCAGTCGTTATTAGTTGTAACCTTTGCACTTGAATCATTTTTTAATGAGGATATATGCTAATATCTACAATGGCCATTAATTACTACATGGGATAGTTTCTATGCTCGTCTAGTGGCACTTGGCATTTCTAACCATCTGTTTTTTTTTTCTTTTTTCAAATTTGTTGCTTCCCAACTCCAATCCTACTTGGCTATTAATTCAAATTCGCTAGTAGTATAAAGTAGGTGCAATGGTCAAGAACCGTCAGTCAGGCATTGAGCAACCTACAGATTCTTTGTCTCAGATGCCATTCCAGTTACTTTGCAAGGTTAACATACTGTATCCAACTTGGTATGATGATTAAATGGAGAATATAGATGCGACAAGGAACATTTGGACACAGAAAGCATGAGGGTGAATACAACCATGGGCTAAAGCTTCTGCTGTACAAAGATTACGAAGTGCAAAAGAGACTTGTGACCCAGGATTTAATTTCATTATGATTCCGAAATCCGAGAACACCATAGAAATAAGTTATGATAAACAAAACGGAAAACCTGAGGCTATCTTGTTACGTACGCATAACATCAAAGAAGTGTCACATAACTTGTGAAACATAGGGATGAAATCCCGTTATCAATCAAAGCAGTGTCACATAACTTACTTTTTAAACATAGGATGAAATCCTGTCATGGTTGTAAATTGAATGATATTCACACTTTAAAAATGAGCATTAATAATTAATTTTCATATAAATATAAATTTGAGGTGGGGTAGTTGTCTATTGACACAGGCCTATGTAGGCGTGCCATTGATTGACGCATGATGTGTTTTTGAATTTGGTGTCTCTTAATTAACACCTGAACATTTTTTTGAATCCCAAACACAACATGTGTCAGCTTATAATTCACCATAAACACTACAGACACTTTGTCATCACAGAACATTTTCTTCCAAAAATAAGCATAGTCAGGGCTGTCAATCAGTGGTGAGTTCAGCTCGCCACAAGTCAAGCAAAGGCATAGCTTTTTGGCTCTGGAGCCAAGCCTGAGGCAAGCTCGGTTTAGGGTCACTCTTTAACAGCAGCCGTATTTAGATAGCTAACGATGAGTTACGTATGAATAGTAGTTATTATGAGAATTACTTAGCCTTGGGCTCTTGAATAAGTTCTCATTAAGTCCGTCTTGGATGGATCCCTTGAATCGTCAAATATCTTTGAACCTGCAATATACTACATGTGGGTGGGATTTACACTACAATCTAATATCTTACATGAGCACATATTTAAAGATCATATGATCCATTAGTACTTAGTAGGGCCTAAGGAATTTTCAGAGTTCATGATCAATCTGTTGTCTCCTAACCAAACCAAAGTTCAATGACTGCTTTTGGTGTAGGTCCCCCTAGTGTGAAGAAACTGTGCTCCTACGTCACATGTGCAAATATATACAAGCTAAACAATTGAACTATCATATTGGTCACCTTCGATTTCTAGTGCATGTACAATGTTATTAGTTGCATGCAATTGCGCTTGTGTTGGTTAATTTCTTATTTTAACAAGTAAATTAACAAACTCTCTCAAAACCTTAAGGTACTAAGAAAATTATAAGCCAATATACTTTGTATTCTAGCACTTCCCTCTGAAGGGACCGGACAACAAATGCCGGGGAGACAGGTATGAGTCCACATAATGTGCAAAAGTTTGAAAAAAGAGCGGAAGAGCATAATTGATAATTGCGTTCATAGGGAGATTCGAACTTGCAATCTAGCCTTAATTACTCTAATAGGTTAATTTACTTCTTAATATCTTACCCTTCAATTCCCCAAACTGGTTACAAAAAATACTTCACGAGGACTCTATATATTGTATTTGATTTTCTTTTAAATAAAGTTTGAATTACCAAAAAATATCTTACTCTTCAAGTAATACCTCTTTTAATGTTTTGTGTCCTAGAGCTGATGAAATGGATCACAATCAAAGTAAAGAAGAATGGAAAGCTATCCCCCGTCAGTTCTTATTTTAAACCAGCGAGATTCATTCTTCAGCAAATCTTCTTTGTTGAGTGTTGGGAACAGTGTGATTGTGATAGACCAAGTTTTTGCAAAAGAATGTATAAGAGGGAATAAACCGGGTCCACAAAAACTACAATTTATTGTGATTATAAGGGGTGAGGCGCGATCAACCATTTGCAATACCTGCGTGCATTTATACACAACCACTTACGTGCAAACATGCTTGGTGATAAAAAGTGGTAATGAGTTGGGTCAGGTTTGGTTGATTGCTACGGGTAATGGTTGATTGCCCAATCAAGACCCGGCCTGAAGTTAAACCAGCTTAGGATTAGTCAATCCTACCCCAGAAAAAAAAAAAAAAGGGTTTGTGTTCGATCCAAGTACAGGTTGAGCTGAACTGGGTCAGGATCTGGCCTGAAGCCAAACCTGGGTTGGGATTAGCCCAACCCTAATCTTGAAAAAAATAAATAAATAAAAAGGAACAGTTTGGGCGGGTTTACTGATTAGATCAAGAAACTCCCTTTTCCATGGTGATGACATGACCCCAGTTGTGCAAGGTTGAGATATGGGACTAAGTTATTGCTTACATATCAATTTCAGTTTGAATGAAAGAAAAATAAATGGATTTACATGTAATATATATGGAACAGGTTTATGAAGATTCAAAACTGAAGCTTCATTGTGAAAACGTTTTTTATATTTATTTAGATTTAATATATTATATTAATACCAGATGTTATAGCTACCAAGTTGCCAGCGTTTGGGTTGGTAGTGTCCTCTATAAGAGGAAGAATGCACACACACAGTGGGTTGGATGTGTTACATATGGAGGATTGCGCAATTGTAGTGAGACTTCTCTACGGGATAGAGATTAGAGATTAGCATATCTCATATTTAATTTTATCTTATTTTGAGATTTTTAGTTTACACCGAGACCATCTTGGTCGTGTAGAGTAAAAGAGGGTTGTTAATGTATTTTTTAAAGGTGCTCGTCAAACTAGGTCATTGCATAAAGAAAGTTCAACGAATCCATTTTAAGGACAGCAGATTATAGTGAAAGGCTTCAACTGATAAGTCTCCTCTGACCTTCCTTTGTCTTTACGTTAATACATATATATTAGAGTTTCTGTGTTCATATTATGATTATATATATCCACTTGCTGCATGCCTAAGTTGATCTAAATGTGTTTAGAATTCTGAATTCAATCTGGTATTTGATCAACGACTTTAATGATTCACTTTAATAAGTTACTATGTATTGTGGTTAAACCCATAATTTACTGAATCCCTGAATTGACTCCTTGACTCCCCCAAGTTGATTCTACTCCCAAGCCTGGCACCCTGTAAGTAATACTGTTGATTCCAAAATATGCCTGATTCACTGAATCAAGTACCTAACTCGATAGACTTGTTTAACTCAGACCATCATGTGATTCACTTGAATCTTGTAAGCCTTAAACTGATCTAAAGCCAGATTATAACGCCATAAGAAACTCTGAATTTTTTTTTTTTGGTGGAAGCAGCAGGGAGGAGAGTGAGGATTGAGGTTTATTTATTTCCAAAATTCTCCAATAAATAAGCTCACAAAGACATTCAAAACACTAGAAGATAGAAATAATAAAGAACTTGAAAAAGTGTATGCTTAAATGATTAAGAGATTAGACTTCAAACTTTAGTTTTTAACTATATAAACCTAGACCTTAAGTCTTATGATTTTCCAAATTGACTCTAATGACTCTCAAATCGAGTTGACTCGAGTTATCCAAATCTCAAGACACAGAATCATGCAAATATTCAGTAAAACACTACTCCAATATATGTCGAAGATAGTTTTACAAGTAATAATCCTTTCAGAACTCTCATGAAGAATATCATGAGTTGCAATGGTTTGATCTCACATTTAGACTAAAACTTTACTTTGAAAAGTAATATTACCACACTTGAAACAAACAATTCCAAAATTGAAAATACCAACAAAAAGCTACACCTCACAAAGACTCTTGAAGGGGTTGATGCTTTACAAACTTACACAAGATAGGAAATGCTTAGCTGTGTGGAGAGAGACTCGGTCACTTAAACCCAAAACCAATGAATGCTGTGTTTGGAAACCACATGAAATGGAATCATTTTTTTTTTTTTTTAATGAATACATGGAATCATCGTATTTGTTTATCATTATCTCGTCTAAACTTTGGTACACAGGAGAAGCTAATAACAAAAATGGGGTAGGAATAATAGTAGATAAAGATCTAAAGGAGAAAGTTGTAGATGTAAAGAGAATAGGTGATAGAATTATAGCAATTAAACTTGTTTTAGAAAAA
>JAOXJP010235109.1:0-10057 GCA_025762735.1 Platanus orientalis
CGGTTGGGGAAGGTGTTAGGCACCCCAACCACTCAACTTTTTAGGGTGGCTTTTTATAGCATGTATGCTATAAAATGGTATAGGGTTTTGTGTTTGTTAAATGTAACTTTATTGGTATAGACTACCCCCATGGTGTGATCATTACAGTTGCACCTGAGACATAGTTTTAAGCTGCCTACGTACTCGATCTTGTGATTTGGGTGTTCCTAGGGTTTTGTTGGGATCAAACTGCATGTAGTTCTGGGGGTTTGTTGTGTGTACAAATCTTGATAGTCAAGTACATTTAACTGTGAGAGTGATTCATGGTAAATTCATTTTAGGTTGTTTGTATACTTATAGAGTACTTCACGCTGTTGTAAAATGTGAATAAGTTAGTGAAATGGGGGTCAAGACTATGTTGTATCAATGTGTGTGGTTTAAGAATCTAATTAGGATATGGCCAAGTCCTCGGGTCTTTGGATTGCAAACCATTACAACATGACTCTAAGGTAAGGTGGAGATGATAAAATGTTAGGACAGGATGAAAGGTAGTGATTGGGTAGGGCGACTCGACTTGACTATGCTGATGTAGTAACCACAACATTGGTGTTGTCTCCTAAGTAAAGTTCAGGTATTGGATACACTTGGGATTTACAATCGTATAGTCAACCTTACTATGATTGTTTAGAATCTAAAAGAGACATTTGCAATGATGGGTTCCCTAGATTATGTCTATGGAATGAAATGGTTCAAAGATATCATGGAAAGATTAAGGTATGGAATTAAGCTAGAAATAAAAGATGGATCTCATTTGACTTTCACAAGCTTAATGCCTGAATTTTACTCTAACGCCCAAACTTTCAATGCCTGAATGTAATTCAGGTGAAATTCAGGCATTAGTTGTTGGAAAGACTAGCAACTAACCTTAGGTTTTTAAATTGTTTCTGTGGATCCCAAAAGGGTGAAAAATTACAGATAGGGGTGGGCCCCTTCTATGGTCTATGGCCTTTGCCCTAGGCCCAAAACAATTAGCCAAACATTTTAAAAGAAAGTGATTTTTAGCATAAGCCCGACGCTTGAAATTTATCCTGATGCCTAAAATTCTTCTTAATGCTTGAATAAAATTCAGGCATTGGGATGAAAATAGGGCCAACAAAGGTGCCTAAGAATATGGATGGATTCCAAGGTGTCATCATTTGTTTGTGTATAGGCTTAGAGAAGGTTAGGATTTATTGGGGTGCGTTCCAGATTCCAATGCTTGAATTTATCTAATGCCTATATTTGCTGCCAATGCTTGAATTTTAACAGGTTAAAATTTAGGCATTGGGATTGGACAGTCTACACTCCAAAGGCCATATCTCACTCCATAAAACTTCAAATTGAGTGTGGTCATTCAATTTGGAAAGTTGAGAGAAAGATCTTTCCAACCATATATAAGCGTTAAAGAAATTGATGAATTCCAAGGGTTTGGTTGAGTATGCGGAACTTGACCCAATTATGTAGCTCGTTTTGTAGTAATTGGGGGAAAACTGAGTACATTGATTCTTCAAATGTGCTTTTTCATTTAGGGGTTTTATGAAGGTCTCACAAATATGGAGAGATGGGCACCAACTTATTAGGATTTGGAGGCTTGGAGAACATTCTGGACCCATATGGGTGAAAAGGAGCAAAAATTGACTTCTCATCCCTTAGGGAAGATTTAAGATTTCACAGGGGTTCAAGACCTCGGATGCTTCTATTTGGTGAAATGAATGATTGAAGATAAGGTTGGGACTGAAAGATGACCACTGACATTTCCGAATTCTGACACCAAATGAATCTTGAGAGCTTTTTGAGCGTCGTTTTTTGACCAGGTGTTTTCAAGGGTTGATAAATTGGCTGTTGTCCATTTCTGAAAAGTTTTTTCCTGAGACAAGTTCCTCGAAGGTGGTGGAGATTATAGTGTGCAGGACCTGACCTCACACAAATCAGGTGATGGGAGAAGCTTTAAGGGTCATTTAAGGGCTCAGGGGTAAATCCTAAAGGCAAAAGGGAAAAATGGTAATTTTTCTATTTATGTTGTTAGAAGGGGTAAAAATGAAAACTCTTTGCCTGTGATGCTTCACCATGGGAAGACTTATGGAGGCTGAATAATTTGTAGACTATGTGTGAAGATATCAAATTTTGGTTTTTGAAGGCCAAAGAGTAAATTGATAATTTTTCCGCCTATGATGCTTCGCTATTGGAAGACTTACGGAGGTTGGAAAAATGGAAGGCAATGTATTTGGTGGTCTTGAATGTGGACCCACATAGTCCTACTAATGCTTCTTGGGGAATTATGGTTTGACTAGAAATGGTGTATTTGGGTTGATTCACTACACATGATATGATATGGATGATGCTTTTTGCAACCGAAATATCCAGGAAAGACTTCACAAGAGATACCTAACCTCCTAGGGTCCAATTTGCTCTCCCTAAACCAGGGTGCTTAAGGTCTTGATGCCTAAATGCTGCTTTGTTTCTCTTCATTCCATTAGATTACCCGAGTCAAAATTTGGGTGCTGATAATACAGATAATGTATTTCGACACAAAATTTTGGAGCTCCAATTCTCTTACCCATTCGTAAGCTTTTGCCTCCATCCATTTCATGAAGTAGTCCATGACTATTAGGAGATATTGCCTTTGACCTTGGGCTTTAGGTAAAGGCCCAACTATATGTAGTCCTCATTACATAAATGGCCATAAGCTGGTGAGAGCATTTAGCTCTTGAGTAGGTTGATGCGTAATGTGATAGTTCCTAATGAAACAGGTAATCATATTTTTCCCACCACCAGTGTGGCTCAACCATTGAAGCCAACCAGTGGAGATGAAGAAGCTTCAAGTCCAACTTTTTCAGATTCATTTGATAGAAGGCTGGGGAGAATATTATCTCTATTGAGCTACTTGTATCTATCATTGTTCTTCTCACTTCAGAGTTGGAAATTTTGGGAGAAATGAGGAGGGAATCCTCGTGTGGATAATGCAATCCTCTCAAATCTGATATGAACATACAATTATACCATGTTGTTATTTTGTTGGGTTTGGCTTTGTCATCAATTGGGCTATTTGACATATGTGAAATATACATCATACTTGGGTAGCCTTTTGGTGATGACTCCTCAGGCCTGACCTCCTCATTCTCTCTCCTTGGGGTCTTCCATGGATGGTGTGAATCATAGGAGCTAAGTCTTGTTGTGGTTGGGCATTAGCTACCCACCCTTGTGGGTTTTCACTTCCCATGGGGGTCGTGAATCTTGGGAGTTATTATTTTTAATGTATGCCTTTAAGATATCCCCGCCTGATGAGGTCTTCTAGCTATAGTCGAAGGGATCTACATTCTTATGTTTCATGCCCCTTTGTCTTATGATAGGCGTAATGTTTTGACTAGTCCTTCATGCTAGGATCTCCTCACATGGGCTTGCACCACTTCAAGTATGCTTGGATGGGAGTGTTGAGTGGTGTGAGTTTGCTGGATCACTTATCTTTCATTCCTTCCTTCTATTGGATTCTATTGGAGTTGTTCTCCGATCTATTGCCTACATGGTTGAGCTTAAATCGAAGGTTTGTGGGGGCATCGATGACTATAGTTCCCATGGTTGCAACCTGATCTTCCAATTTTGCATATTTTTCAACTTTGGCCAAAAGGCTAGCCATGCCCTCAGGAAGTGTTTTGGTGGGAGATTGATGTAAGCGAATAAATGGTGGAAGACCCCTCTTGTAAGAGATTGTTGTTGTTCATCATAGCCTTTAATGTGAAGCATTTCTGTTTGGAATTTTTGAGCGTATTCCCTTAATGACTCCTTGTTCCCTTGTTAGAGAGAACATTAATGTCCTTTTTCTAAGGACGACCATGCACAAAGTAGTTACAAAGGCAACACAAAGTTGGCTATAGCTGTAGATGCTTGAAGGTTGCAACTTATGAAACCATCCCAAAGCTATCCCTTGCAAGCTAGAAGGGAAGACCTTACACATGAGCGTGTCATTATGCTGCTTTAGGGTCATCATTTGTTGGTAATGATGTTAGAGCTATCAATTGGGTCAAGCTGGCCCGAAGCTTGACTTATCCGATTGAGAGAATGGGTGGGATGGGCAAGTTGAATTTCAGGTTGGGTTGAGTTCGGGCTCAAGTATTAGGCCCAAAATAATTTTTGGGTTGGGCTCGGTCATAGTTTATTTTAGCCCAAAGCCCAACCTTGCCCAACCTGAAACTAACTCAACCTTATGTATGTTTTATATAAACCGTTGGATTAAATAGTGATGAGAATATACTCAAAGCCCTCTATGTTAACCCTAATGTTTTATCAAAAAGCCATTCTGGATCCAACAAGTGAACAACAATAGAGGATGGAGGCAACGATAACAGAGCATGAAAATATGCTTAGGTGAGAGAAGTGAACGATGGAAGCCCATCTTCAGTGTAATGGGGTCATTGATCATCGGCCAACGTAACCGTAGAGGTGTAAAAAACCCATCGGAGAAAATTAGATCAAAGGCTCATCGGTGTTATAAATTCTACAACACCACCTCTCAGAAAAACTGGGAGGAACCTATGGTGGAGATTAAAAGAAAAGTTGAGGCATCGACCTATGTAGTTCTTAGGGAGGACGTCTTGCTCTATTTTAAGCCCAAGTTTGATAGTGCTTTTGTGATGGGTTTCGTTCTTGTTCTTGATTAGATCAACAACGAGTACACAAAGGATAGAGGCAAGGTTGACCCCACAACTGACGTTCTCCCATCCTAATTTGAGGGTTTATTTAGAAATATCATTGAACTGTTTAAATCAGGTCGGTGACAATATGTTATGCCAAATAAAATAGTAACTTGAGAAGCCAATGTTGATGAGCCCAAGGGGAAAGCCCAATTTAAGCATCATATGAACCCTCTTAACCTATTTTTCAGTGAAAACAATAATATCCAGTTCATTTTGATGGTGGGTTTCCTTCACGCATTTGAAAATCATTATTAATCTATATAAATAAGCTTTTCAACTATTATTTGGAACGATATCAGTGTTGTTTGGAATCTCTAGACTGAAAAACCTAATATATTTCACTAAGAAATTCTAGAACTCATCAAATCTGTGATAGTTATCATATTCTGTGAAATTAGGTTGGTGACAGTGTGTTCTTCCTGTTTTGATCTCGTTGTATTCTTTCCTTTTCCAATATCATAGAACGGATGAAATCAGGTCAAGGATTTATTTTTTTCTATAATTAATTATGTTAGGTGACGTTTTATGTGGTTAATAAAGATTTTCTTTATTTTATTGTAAAAATTCAAGCCAGCCCAAACTAGGCCTAAAGCCTGATTTATTACATTGGGCCGAGTTTAGGTATAGGGGCTTGGGCTAGGCTTGAGCTTAGGTTTTATACTACGGGTTGGGTTTCGATTGATGTTTGCCCAGCCTAACTTGGCCCGATTGGTAGCCCTAAGTGATGCAGATGCATCACAGGATTTATAGACCTGTCAAAGTTGACAAACTTTTGCATGGTGAAGCATTGAAGGATAGGTTGATTCAAGATGCTTGGCCTAAAAGGAGTTTTGTCGAGATTTTAAACTATGATTTGTGCTATTTGTTAGGAGGTCTAATTTTACTTCATCCAACTGTATATTAAGCTTCTCTAGCCTCTTGTCAACTAGGCTCTACAACTCACCCTTTGACATATTTTTTCTCTTTGAAACCTCTTCTTTAGTGTAAGAGGTTTCTTCTACCTCATCATGTTGTCCAATTGTGTCCCTCTCTCGACTGGTATGGGAGTCAAATGGCTAATGACCCTGGTCATTGTCTTCCTTATCTTTATGGGGGGGAGACAAGCACAAAAGTCATTTTCTTGGGTGTGGATATCGGTGTTCCAGAGCGGTTCAAATTCCCCCACCCGCCCGTGGTTTTTGGGTCCACTCTTCGATGTGTGAAGCTTGCTAACCCTCTTATGGGAGGGTTAGGCTTTACTTGGAGTCACCACCAACTTAGAGTTAACCGACGGAGTTGGACATCAGTTTTCCTCTTCGGGGAAGATGAGAAGTCTAGATCCGAAGGTCTAGGGGTTTAACTCCCAATACTGGTATACTTTCCTAAAATAGATGATAAGTTGTTTAATTGCAGTTGGAGAAGGTGTTAGACACCCCAAATACCCACCTTTTTAGGGCGGCTTCTCTCATTCATACATATTTTGAATTATGTTAAAGTCCATGCTTATTAAATGTAAAGTTATTGGTTTGGACTACTCCTGTGGTGTGATTATTATAGTTGTACTTGAGACATAGTCCCAAGCTGTCTACATACTCGATCTTGTATGGTTTAATGTGTTCCTAGGGTTTTGTTGGGATCAAACTGTATGTTGTTCTAAGGGTTTATTGTGTGTTTCAATCTTGGTAGTTAAGTACATTTGACTATAAAAGTGATTTAGGATAGATTCATTTTAGATTATTTATATACTTATAGATTACTCCGCACTGCAGCAAAATATAGACAAGTTAGCTAAATGGGGGTTGGGACCTAATTGGGTTATGACCAAGTCTTAAGGTTTTTGGGTCACGAACTACTGTGACATGACCTTAAGGTAAGGTGAAGACCGTAAAAGGTCAGGACCGGTTGAAATGTAGTGAATGGATAGGTTTACTCGACTTGATCGCACTAACGTAGTAGCCACGACTCAAGCATTGTCTCCCAGGTAAAATTTGAGTATCTGATACACTTGGAGATCACAAACGTATAGTCAACCTTTCTATGATTATTGAGAAAGCTGAAAGGGGAATTCGCAATGAAGGGATCCCTAGATTATGTTTATAGAATGAATTGGTTTGAAGCTGGGTTTCATTTGACTTCCATAGACCTAACACTTGAAATTCATCTGGACGCCTGAAAATAAGGCCTATACAGGTGCCTAAGTACATGGATGAATTCCAAGATGTCAGTTGCCTATGTATAGGCTTTAAAGAAGGTCGGGGTTCACTAGGGTGGGTCCTAGATCCCAACTCTTGAATTTCTCCAACGCCTATATTTCTTGTTAACGCCTAAATTTTAACTGATTAAAAATCAGGCATGGGGTTTGGACAGTTTGCATTCCAGATGGCGTATCTCTCCCCACAAAATTCTAATTTGAGTGTGGTCAGTCAATTTGAAAAGATGAGAGAGAGAGATATTTTCAACCATATATGATAAGCCTATATTTGTCTAACGCCTGGTTTTTAAACCGATGTTCACTTTTGCTATCAACGCCTGAATTTTAATAGATTAAAAATCAGGTGTTGGGTTTGGATAGTCTGCACTCTAGAGGGTGTATCTCTCTTCACAAAATTCTAATTTAAGCATGGTTGGTCAATTTGGAAAGCTGAGAGAGAGATCTTTCTAACCATATATGATACGCCTATGTTTGTTTAAAGCCTATTTTTTAAATCGACACCCATTTTGTTGTCAATGCCTAAATTTTAATAGATTAAAAATCAGGTGTTGGGTTTGGACAGTCTGCACTTTAGAGGGTGTATCTCTTTCTCTAAAATTCTAATTTGAGCATGGTCTGTCAATTTGGAAATCTGAGAGAGATATTTCCAACCATATATGATAAGCCTATATTTTTCTAATGCCTATTTTTTAAATCGAAGCCCATTTTTGCTATCAACGCCTAAATTTTAACAGATTAAAAATCAGGCATTGAGTTTAGATAGTCTGTACTTCGGAGGGCATATCTCTCTCTACAAAATTCCAATTTGAGCATGGTTGGTCAATTTGAAAAGCTGAGGGAGATATTTCTAACCATATATAATAAACCTACGTTTGTCTAATGCACATTTTTCCATACGCCTACTTTTCCAACGCCTGTTTTTAATTCCTTAAAAAATTGGGCATTAGGCTTGGAACCAAAATCCAACAGCCTTATTTCGGCCATTTGGACCCCTTATGAGGATTGAAAAATTCTAAAATTATGTATACTAGCAGGTAATATATTCATGAACATCATATAAAAAGTTGAGCATCAGATCATGCACATAAAATTCAAACAAAAATCAATAAATATTCACCAAAACTAGGTCTTAAAATACTTAGTTTTTGGGGTCTGTTTGGGATGCCATCTCAAGGCTTTCCACAGCTCCTAAATTCACAAAATTAAATCTAGCATATCATGTATATGTCTATTCTAACATAGTTAAATTTGGGCTCAAGAAACCCTCTACAAAATTCATAATAAAATCAACATCAAAACTGGTAAAAAATGAAAACAAGTAGAGGCTGTTAAGCCTCTACTGTGTAACCCGAGTTTGAGTAATGCTCTAACATAAATTAGACAACATAACAGTATGTAAATTTGACATATATTGAAGAGGGGGATGAATTAAACTTGGGTTTAGGCTTACCTTGCCTAGGGTTGATGAAAACCTTCACTTTTCTTCTTCTTCTTCTCTTTCTTTTAGCAAATTAGGGTTTTTGTTGCCAACCCTGTGTCGCATAAATTTGGGGTTATTTATAGTCTCAAATTAGTGTAATGGAGGGTTTGGATTGAATTAGGGGTTTGCTAAGTGGAGGTCTAGGATGATCCTTATCCTAAGCTAGGTGGTGGGCAAAGATTTAATCCTAGTGAAGGGTGAGGATTGAATTAAGTTAAGGGGCATGGATAGGTGACTTGGCTAGATGGAGGGTTAGATTTAGGTTGTGTTAGTTGGATGAAGGGTTGGATGAAGGGGTATGCTATTGAGCATGGATGGGTGAAGTGCATGGGAGATATGGGAGATGCCATTAGGCAAAAAACCATTGGTTTCAATTTTCAAGGGGGTGGCTTGGGATGCCAAATGGGGGGCTGTGAAGGGTTCTATAGGGACTTGAAATTCAAGATTCATATCCAAGAGAGGGGGGTGAGGAATATTTTGGCTCATTTGATAACTAGGGTTGCTTTTTGATTTTTTTGAACCCTCTCTTTGCCATCACTCCTCTTGAGCTCTTGAGCTCGGAAGTCGGCCCAGTTAATGTCAATCTTAGAGGTCACAGATGCTTCGGTCACACTAGTCTAGTCAGAACCAAATTACGAAAATTGTAAGGAGTGAAATCAGGGTTTTTTTGACCTGAAAAGCTCTCAGATGCATTTTGGGAGGGCAAGATGGTGAAATTGATTCGAGACTTGCCAAGGGATAGATGACCTCAGGTTCAGGTGATTCGTAGCTTCTAACTACACGAGATTATGCTACTTGAGTAGGAAATTAAGTCAAAAACCATTTTCTGAATGATTTAACTAAATTGGACAGAGAATGGTACTGGTTTTTCTGTAAAATATTGCTTTAGGTAGTATGCAAGCGATTTGAAGCTTGAGGAATCTTGGAGCTACAGTAGCTGATAGATTGGTCATTGGGTTCTCGGGCAGTTGTTGGGAGGTTTTGGAAGTAGGGTTGCTTGGAGAAATTAGGTTTTTGTAGCTGCCTGAAGTCGGGTGAAATTGAATTGCTGGACATTCTCTAAATCAGGAGTTTATGAAATGATTTTTTGAGGGCAGGGATGAGACTAAGAAAATGGGCCTCACTTGGCTGCATTCCGAGTCCAGGAGAACTTTTAAAGGCATTCCGCATGCCAAATACTGATAAAAAGTGCCTTTTTAGGTTTGGGTAGAAATGATTGCCTGGGCCATAGATTTTCTAAAAATTAGTATAAATTTGATAGTCTTGAGGCTCTGAATTTACTGTGGGGTGGATACTGACTAACTAAATTTTTGATTTCCAATGAACTCTTGAGAGTTAGTTGAGCACCTGATTTTTAGACCTGATTTGTTGCACTTTTTAGAGTATTTGAGGGAATCTTGTTGTAAGCACCCAAATTTTGTCTTGGGTCATGTGATGGTAAAAGGTCAGTATAACAATTATTAAAGGGCAGAACTTTGAACACCTTCAGCTTAGGAAGAACCAACCTGAACCTTAGATGGTTAGTCACTCCTGGGAGAGTCTTTTCAGATGTTTCAGACACAAATGAATCAGTTAAAGAACCTTATTACAACCCAAAAAGCACCATTTCAAGACAAACCCTAATTTCACTCAAAAGCACCATTGAGACTGTGAGGGTCCACAATTTAGAACTCCATT
>JAOXJP010235110.1:0-10057 GCA_025762735.1 Platanus orientalis
TTGTCATTTTTGGGGGCGGTTGTGCCCACACCCTGATCCATGAGCACAGTGTGCTCACATCTTTTGTGCGCACACAATCCGTGGGGCATTTTTTTTGTGTGTAGGGACATGGGGAGACATACTGCTTTGGGTCTATTAGATCCTTGACCTTCTCATAAAGATCATATTTACTTATCCTAATGTAACATTAGGGGTGACAATGTTTGACTCGATGCATGAACCTACACAAAATTAGTGGGCTAGGGTTTGCTGTAATTGCATCTTGGATCAATGAGGGCACACCCACTTTGAGAAGATTGATAAATGGGTTGTATTCTGGTTGGCCCATATGGTTGTATACCCTTAGCTCAACACAATATAAACATGACCTATGAACACGAATTGCCACCATTAAGTCACCCAGCCCGTGAACGGGCATAAAATTAGTGAGTTAGGATTTACAATAATCGTGTTTCGTGTTAAAGTGGGTCAATTAATAAACGAGTCACGTTCATGTTGACTTATATAGTTGTATTACCTTAATTTGATAGGACACGAACCTGACCGCCAACACGATTGTCATCCCTTGGACCAACATATTTACTTAAAACACACTTTTTTGTGTATGTGTAAGCTAGGGACACTTTTTTTTTTTTTTTTTTTTTTTGAGAAACACTAAAACAAACTCGTAAGGGAAAATCTTTCAAAACTCGTAAACTTGACTCCCAAAATTTTGGCAGGTCGTGTATATCTACGAGTTGATTGAGTCAACCTGTATGTAAATAGTTAAAATAAAACACAAACAATGAAAAAAAAAAAAATACAAATGAAATAAAATTGCCAAAATTCAAATGGTTCGATTTGACAAGTCAAAAGTAAGTCACAGTGTTATTTGACTAGAAATCAGACCCAATTCCAGTAAATTGGCAATTCCCAAGTTTAGTTTTGGATGACTAGGTTGATGACATCATCTAGGTTTTGTAATTGACTTAACAATAAATTAAATTGTGCTGAGTAACTCGGCCGAGTTTTCCTATTAACTATTGAGTTTTTAAATACTTAGGATTTTGGAATATGACAATGATTTACGGCTCTAGTTATTGCTGGAGCACTATAGTATAAATTCAAGAAAGTGAATTCATTAACAAAGTTTTTCAAGATGTGTTACAAATGTTGCTTTCCTTAAAATGATTTTCAACATCCACTTTATAAGATTTGAGTCCGTTAAAAAAATTACATGCATGTTGTTTTCAAGATATAATGAGATCAATAATTCGTTGCATGTTGATTTGCGGTTTGCTGTATTGGAATTCTAGTTAAGAGTCTAAATTATTCTAAGAAAGAGAAAGAAGGTGAGAGAAAATTCTGTATATTTTGTAACTAAATAACCCCTTTTATTTATAGAATATGAATGATCATATATATATTCATGAACAAAAAAATTTGTTGCAGAGGTATAGTTAGGGTTTGGAAGGTCCCTAAGTGTCTCTTGAGCTTTTCATTTGTGATTGTTGGGCTTAAGAAACATTATCCTTGGACTTATGTATATTGGCCCAATTGCAAATAACTACCTCCAATTGGTTTGTGTGAGAGTTTGAAAAAATGAAACTCTTCTAATGTTAAATAACTACCCGTCAGTTACAAGTACTGAAATTTAAAAAATTTGTAACAGTAGTTTTAGGGCTGTCAATGAGCCGAGCTTGAGCTTCCTATTGAGCTCATGTGGCGAAGTGAGCTGACCCAACTAGCACCTAGGCGCAGCATCCTCCCGGTGTAGCGGATTTGCCTCCCACCTTTGGTAAAAATAAATGCAACTTTTTCGTACATATACTACACATAGATGGGGATGTTTCATATGACTTTCTTCGACAAATTTTTAATTGAAAACATTATTTTTTACAATTTTAGCCTTGTAAATATTAGAAATGTCAAACCATGCTGTGGTCACACCAGTATAAGCCAGTTAAATCACTTTTTTGTTAGATAACCTACTTTTTAATTGAACATATATATATATTTTTTTCTTTTTTACCATTTTAACTATATACATATTAGACATGTCAGCCCATCGTGTGGTCACACATTGGTCATAATAATGCAAGTTAAATTATTTTTGTATAAGATAATTTGAATAAGTGATATGGTTGCAATCATGATTTAAATAACTTGTAATTGGTGGGGTCAAACCCGGAGAATGGTGCGCCCCCTCATAAAGGGTGTGGGTCTATGCATTTTTTGTATGGGACCCACACCCCTTGTGAGGGAAACGCACTTCCGGTGTAGAGGATTTCCTTGCAAGAAAAAAAAAAATGGAGGGAAAGGATCTGCTGCACCCAAAATAGTATGTCCCCATGTATCCACACAGAAAAGATGAGGTGTATAGGATTAAAACCATAAAAAACAGTTTTCAAACAAAAAGTAGGTACCCATAAAATGAGGTTTAATGGTTAAAACCATAAAAAAGTGTTCAAATGAACATTTGCTCCCTAATTAAAAGAGGCACCAAATTCAAAAGACCATCATCACATGTTAGGTTATGGAGTGGGGACACGAAAGAATATATTGTTTTGGATGCAGTAGATCCTTTCCCAAAAAAGAAAGAATGGGTGTTTTTATTAAGTACGTTGTACATCTCATTTTTACTATAAATAAAAAAAATTGAACCTTTTTGTGAGCCGAGCTGAGGCTGAGCTCAGCTAAGGCCCATCACAAGCCTGAGCCGAGCCTAGGCCAGGCCCTTGTGAGACGAGGCTGAGCTGAACAGGGCAAAGCTTGGCTCATTGACACCCCTAAGTGGTCCTACCATTAAAAAATGGTAAAATAAATTAAAATCCAAACCCAAGCCCAGCTAAATAAACTGTCATTGAGTAGGCTCATGCCATTGCATATTTTTAGTTTTGGCTCAGCCCAACTCAGCTCACTTAAGGGAATTGGTTTTTTTTTTTTCTTGCTTTAGTACTGGTTGTCCAAATTTGTATGTCCAAAGCACCTATGATCCAAAGCCCATAATCCAATTTTAATATGAAAAATATATACGATTTATCCATAATTTGTTGGGATCGGTTTATGAACGCTTCCCTTAACCAATGCTCATCACTACTTGTCAGGGGTGGACACATCAGCATTGAAAAGTGATTTTCACTTTTTTGGGAGGTGCATATTCACTTTTGGGCGCTAATGTGCTCGCAGCCTGACAAGAAGCAGTGGTTAGCATTGGTTAAGGTGAGCATTTTTTATCCATTCACTAATTTGTTTAGTAAAAAGTTTACAATGGATTTTGAATGGAGAGATATGACAGCAAGTACCTACCTAACATGTGACACGATACTTGACTAAGGGCACTTTGATAAATATACACGTTACTGTTTTTTCTTTTTTGGTAAAGGAAACGATCATAGAGAGGAGGGGCCAGAGGACTCCCTCCCAAGACTCCAGCGAGGTCCATCATTACAGGTGCAAAACATAAAAAAGGCACCGTTGCGCTAACGCATGAGCCTTATCATTGAAAGCTCTATTAACAGATAACATCACATCAGGGCATGCAATCAGTAAAGCTTTGCATTCAACAAAAAGATGCCGCGGTTGCCAGGGACAAGAACCAAAAGATCCATTGAGGATTGAGATCACCTGAGAAGCATCTAATTCCAAAATAAGGTGACGAACGTTAAGTTGCTTAATTAGCCAACAAGAGGCCAAGACGGACGGCCTCCATTGCTGCCTGCAAAGCATTTTTCCATTCTTGTTTCTGCCTCCCTGAGCCAAGCCACTTCCCTTCGTGATCACGAGCAATGGCAGCTATAGCGATAGCAGTTCTATCCAAAGACACTGCCGCATGAACATTGATTTTTATATACCCAACCCTTAGTGGCTACCAACCAAAAAGCCCAGGCGATTTCAGAAAAGGGGAGCATCATGGTCTTGATTAATCCTGCACGATACCAGGTCCCTGAGCAACTTGTTAGAAGATAGCCAAATTTGAGAAGCGTTAAAAGGTTTTCTGATGAAAACATCTGAGTTACGTTGAAGCTAAATAAACCATAATAAAGATGCAACATGGGGAAGGAATTCTCTCTTTTCAATTTTAGAAGACCATTTGTAATCCATCCAATGGCCTAACCGACGTTTGATGGGCATTGTTGGAGAGGCTGGATAAGATGTCCCAAAATTCGTTCCCATATTAATTTAAAGTTTGTGCATTACACTAGGCAATGTAAAAGTAAGTGACTCCTCATCCGAATTGCATAAGGGGCAAATTGGACTATGATTCGGAATTCTCTTGTGAAGGCCTTGGTTCCACAGCAATTGCCTCATGCGTCACTTTCCAGACAAATTAAGGATTTGATTTTATTTGGCATCTCAAGGGACCAGATCTTCTTCCATAGGTTATCCCATCGAGGGTTGTGGTTAGAATGTTGGCCAGCAAGGTAGCAATAAACTCATATCTTGTGATAGTAGTCGAGATAGAGGAATCGAAAGGATATCATTTCGCTCTTCCTCAAAAAATGACATTTTCAATTATTGACAATTGCCAGGTCATAGATGCATGATCAATAAGATCCTGAACCTTGGGTTGGTTGGTATGAGATGTAGGCACTGAGACCAGCCTGCCATCTGGGAGCTGAGGGATCCAACTTTCACCCCATACGTTAACCCCCTGACCATTTCCAATGACCCAAAGACAACCTTTTTGCAACACCTCTCGGCCATATAAAAGGCTACACAATCCCCATGAGCCATTGAGCTTGAGTTTAGCCTAAAGAAGATTGGATTTTGGGAAATATATAGATTGGCATATAAAGACACTGGGTGAGATATTAAGCATCAGCATTGTTTAGCAAGTAAAGCTTTATTGGTTAGATTTAAATCCCTGAATCCCATTCTTCCATTTTGTTTTGAGCATTTAAGTATATTCCAATTCACCCAATGGATTCGAAGTTCCTAAAGCTGTTAACCCCACCAAAAGTTCCTTTGGAGCTTGTTTATAGACTTACAAATTTGAGCAGGAATTTTGAAGCAGGACATTGCATATATGGGTAACGCCCCAACCACCACTTTTAATAGAACTTTTTTACCGGCCGGGGAGAGCAATTGCGCCTTCCATTTCTGAATTTTGGCATGGGATTTATCTGTTATATAATTGAAGAGATTTGTCTCTTTTGCCCCAATAGACGAAGGAAGGCCAAGATATTTTCTTGTCAAATGAGCTATTTGCATTCCCAAACTCCACTTATCTGGTGTTGAATTGTAGGAGGGGTTTGCCAACAGAAAATGATATTGGATTTGGATAGATTAGCAAATTGACCTGAGGCCCTTTGATAGGTATTCAAGATTGTATCAATCGAAGATGTAATGGTAGGAATAGCATGACTAAAGATATAACAGTTTCATGTACTGTCATATATTGAGGTTCAGGAACTGTGTATTTATCATAAGGCCATCACTAGTGGAGAGTCAGCAAAATACACTGTTACCATGAGTGAACAGATTGAATCTCTTCACAAGAATCATACTTGAGAACTAGTGAGACTACAAAAGAGCCAAAAGATTGTGGGTTGTAAATAAGTCTTCAAGAAGGAGGGAACTCTAAGGGTGGAAGATGCTAGATTCAAAGCATGATTGGTAGCATTGTGATATACACAGAAAGAGGGCATTGAATTCAATGAAGTGTTTTCACCTGTTGTGAAGCATAACTCAATCCGGGTACTACTTTCCATGGTTGCTCTGTTTGACTTGGAGCTTGAGCAGCTTAATGTCAATACTACTTTTCTGCACGATGAACTAGAATAGCATATTTATATGCATCAGGTTGAGGGGTTTATGATCTAGAGAAAGGATGACCATATTTTCTTATTAAAGAAATCTTTGTATGATTTGAAACAATCTCCTAGGTGGTGGTATAAGCGAATTGATACCTTTATGGTTGGAAATGGCTATTATAGAAGTAAGTTTGATAGCTGTGTTTATCACAAGAAGCTTTCAGATGGTTCTTTTATTTATTTGTTGTTGTTTGTTAATGATATGTTGGTTGTTGCTAAAAACATGTCTGAAATCAATAAATTGAAGTGAGTACTGAAAGATTTGGGTTCTGCAAAGAGGATGTTAGGTATAAAAATTCACAGGGACCGAAGAGCAGATAGACAATACTTATCACAAAAAGGTACATTAAAAAGGTGATATAATGCTTTGATATGTAGGAGTCGAAACCAGTGAGTACTCCATTTGCAATTTATTTCAAACTCTTAACCGGTGTATCACTACAGATTGAGGAGGTGGAGTACATGTCATGTGTTCATTATGCTAGTGTTATTGGGAGCATTATGTATGCTATGGTGTGCACTAGGCCAGATATTTCACAAGCTGTTAGTGTGGTTAGTAGATATATAGATAAACATGAAAAAACACATTAACAGGCTATAAAATGGATTCTTCGGTATTGAGAGGTACTTCAAATATTAGGTTGGTATATGACAGGAGCAATGACACTTCTGGTAGTGTTGTTGGATATGTTGATTCTGATTATGTTGGAGATTAGGATAGGAGGAAGTCTTTGACATGGTATGTCTTCACTCTTTGTGATGGTACCATTAGTTGGAAGACAACTTTACAGTCCACAGTTGCATTATCTACTACTCAAGTGGAGTATATGACAGCTACAGAGACAATAAATGAAGTTATTTAGCTGAGAGGTTTGGTTGGTGATCTGATGTTTTAGTAGGAGTAGATTACTATGTATTGTGACAGCTACAATGTCATACATTTGACTAAAAATCAAATGTACTATGAGAGGACCAAACATATTGATGTTAGACTTCACTTTATTCGAGATGTGATTTCTAAGGGTGCTATCTTAGTGAAGAAAATTGCTACAATGGAACATCCAGCATATATGATGACCAAGTCCATTCCTGTAGTCAAGTTCAAGCACTGTTTGGACTTGATTGGTTTTGGAAGTACCTGAGTACCCCTAAGGTGTTTGTGTGGGGACGACTAGAGGAGTTTCTGTTTTGTGGATATTGATGGAATTCAAGCTAAGGTTGAGATTTATTGAGTGTGGCTCAAATTCTACCTTATGTAACCTGACTTGTGACCCGATTAGGTTCTTTTTTGTGTAACCACATATATAAGATGCGTTACGATTTTCTGAGATGATATCTCGACTTTGACATAGATAGGGGTGGGAGGGTGTATTTGGGTCTTAGGGTTTGAGAGATTGATTTCCTTGTAATCTCCTTTGGTTGATAGTGAAATTTCTTGCCATCTTTGCCTGTAGATATAACTTATAAGCCGAACCACGTATATCGTTGTGTTTTGTGTGCTTTGGGTTTCTTGTTTACTTTCATATTTCTCTATAGTTTGTGGGTTTAGTCGTAACAATGATGAGAACTAATTTGAGACTTCTTTGAAAGGTGAAGTCGTTGATGATGGCTTAAAGGAAGTAAAACCCTAATAAATATTAGGGAAAAGGTAGGAGAGACAAAAGGAGCAACTGCAAGGTTTTATGGGGGTTTTTCTTCAAGATTTAAGAGTGTGAGGTAGAGAGGGTTTACAAGGGAAAAGGTGTGGGTTTTGGGTTATAGAAAACACACTTCTTTGTACGGTTTCACATTCTCATAGTGAAGAAATTTGATTCTTTCCCACAGATGTAGGCTTCAAGCCAAACCATGTAAATCGTCTTGTTCATGTTGTGTGATTGTTGTTTACATTATTTTCTCTCTTCCATTTTGTTGCATACAAACCCAAGTCTCTAATTTCATCAAATCATATGTGTGTGTGTGTGTGTGTGTGCGTGCATTCTAATCGAATATTAGTTGACCGAATATGGATAATAATCGGATAGTTGATAGCCTAACTATGACTCAGTTTTGACTTGTCAACTCTTGGATCATTTGATTTTGGAATTTTTTAATTCATTTATTTTTTGTATTTTATCTTAATTATAAACACATAGATTGATCGATTCGACTCCTAAACCCCACGTGATCCTCTCTAGATGATTAAAGTTCAGTCCTTGATCCTCTGGTCCCCTCTTGCCTAATTAATAAAATGATTAATCAAGGAGTTTATGAAGGACTCAGAATCAACTGGTATGCACAAAAAATCTCACAGTTAATGTTTGCGGATGAAATTTTTCTATTTGACAGGACTAATATGCAGGATGCTGAAAACCTCAAAGACACTTGGAGATTTATGAGAAATGGTCGGGCCAAAATGTGAACTATGTTGGAAATGGTTTTGAAAAACACCTAGATTTCTGTGTAAAATCTAAGCGGGTGGCTATGTTTAAGCCAAAACAAAAGTGGGACCTAGATGTCGTTTAAGATGGGTCCACATGGATTTATGTTCACCTCAATGAAGAGAACCTAGCCAACATGATTGGATGCTCAAAACCGTCAATTGGTGAAATAAAAATTGTCTCCAAAAGTACCTAGTTGATCACTGGTAAAACTAGTAAAAGTGTGAAATTTGAATAGTCTCACAAGGACTAAACCATAAAACTGTGTTCATATACACTAATGTTGAACATAAGTTTGGGCCCCAAGGGGTGTTGCTGTTTGTGGATGGGGGATGACCTAGCCAACATGGGCCGAGCCTATTATTTAAAAGCACACGCGGGCCAAGCTGGGATGGGTTGGGTCAATAAGAAAAAAATAAAATAATATTTTTATTACTATTAATTCACAAATAGTGACACATATCTATTCCGTACGGACACATATTGTAGTGCTTTTTCTGTGTGTATAGATCATTGTATCCTAGGAGGTAGATGCCCAAATAGTTCATAAACACATGATTTATTGTCAAATCGTCAAGTAAGTGCTTCTTTTCATTTCATTTGCAAGTATTTAATTTATATAAAATAAAATAAATACTAGTTGTTTATAGAATTGTGTATACATAGAGCATAGTCCAACACTTAGAACTTACGCTCGCAAGGGTGGTCTCCCCATTCTCGGCTCCAATCTCAATAACTTCCTTCTCTACCCTGCTAATGCTGGATCTGATGGTATAATATTTTTATTATTATTATAATCTATTTGGTTAATAGTGATCACACTTGAAATTTGATTGAATTACTAATATGGAATGTGATTTTATGGTTGAAGCTTTGAATCCTAGGGAAACTATTACATCTTGCGGGAAAGATCTTTCGTGTTATGCAAAAAGAAGCAGCAGCAGCAACAGAGATGATGTCAAATAAGTATGGGAGATTGAAGACGATGAATACTACTTGGAAGGGGAATGGACGATGGAAATAATGGCTTAACAAGTCACTCTCACTCAAAATCTCTTCTCTTGTCAAATGAGGGGTTTTAGTCTTGAATCAACTTCATTGAAGTACAATGCTGCCTGACAATGAATTATTTGGTGATTACATTTTAGATAGTGGACAGCTTAAAGTAAATAAATAAATTTTGAGTACATTGAGTATTTAGCAATATGCATGGCCGATACCTTCACATGTGGATTTGAGATTTAGCAGAATTCTACATATGAACTCGGTAAGTTAAACTCATGGCTTAGACAAAAAGGGGAAGAAAAGGAATCCCAAAAGAGATCTCAAGATTCTGCTTCTTTTATTGGTGACAACTTGTCAAAATTCTAACCACCGCGCTAAATATTCTATGATGACACAGTGTCTGTAGTTTTTATGGTGAATTGTAAGCTGACACATGATGTGTCTGGGGTTTAAAAAAGTGTCCGGGTGTAAAAAAAAAGACACCAAAGTCAAAAACATATCATGTGTCAATCAATGGCATGCCTACATAGGCCTGTGTCAACACAGACAATCATTCTCCTATATATAAAAGCAAACTAGGCTTTCGTTTAATCTGACTGCTGGTGGGAACTATTAGGCTGTAGCTTGGGCTGGGCTGGTTTGAAGTCCAATTAATTTGACCCAAAATTTAGCCAAGCCGGGTAGTGCAACTTTAGGTTAGGGTTGGGGCAAGGTCTTTTTCAAGCCTTAGCTCAGCCCATAGGGTCCAGACACCCCAAACTAAACACACACACACACACACACACACACACACACACACACACACAAACATATATATATATATATATATATATATATATA
>JAOXJP010235111.1:0-10057 GCA_025762735.1 Platanus orientalis
ATATTCAAAAAATGCATCACCCACCAATTTATTCCATATGACGTCCCCCTGGTGTCCTGGCACCAAATGCTGGACAGAACAACCTTTCACAAAAAATATATATATATATATACCTTTTAGAAACATAAAATTCCCCTTCTTTATCGTTACTTAGAGTTTGAATCATCCCCTCCTTTTTCCAAGAGAGAGAGAGAGAGTAAGAAGGAAAGAGGAAGAAGGAATCATCTCCATTCATTGAGCAAAGATATATTGTTACAAATTTTGTTGTGGCTTTTAGCATGAAGAAAAAGTATGGTTTTTTTGTTTAACATGGATTTTTTTCTTTTTTTTTATTCTTTTTGTGTTTTTTGTTCATGCTACAAAAGGCCACAGAACAGCTGATCACCGGGGTCATTTGAAATGGGAAGAAAGTCATCGCAGTCTCAAATCAACATATACCCAACAAGGGTATCATAGTAAATGTACATTATTGTTTATCATCTGTGTACTTACTTAAACACCCTCCCCTATCCATGCATATCAGGCTCTAAACAAACTGGTTAAGCCATGAGTGAAGAACGCCAACCCTGGCAAGAGGGCTGGGATTTAGGTACAAACGAATGTTGTGCAAACAGCACCAGGGGGCTGACGTATCAGCACCAAAGAGTGATTTATACTTTTTGGGGGTGTGCTTATCACTTTTTGGCGCTGATGTATCCGCACCCTGGCACCGTTTGCACCATTTGCACAAAATTCATTTGTACCTAATTGTTTTTAGCTTGCAGGGTGGAAACCAAAGCTTTTTTTTTTCTTTTTTTTTTTTTGTATAATTTATGCTATGCTTGAAGGTTTATTATAATTATATATCTAAAATAATTTTTAGATATCTTTGGTTAGCAAGTAGGTCTCAAACATGTAACCACATCTTTATCCCCCCACCCCAAAAAATAATAATAATGTGACCTCATGGTTGTGACGCATTATGTTCACCTTAAGGTAGAGATTAATGTCTACTGATTCCACGAATTTAAGGTTCCAAATTTGGTCAGGCCGGTCCGAATCACGACTCGTCTGGCCCACAGTTTGGTCACGCTAGGCTGACTGAATTTGGGCTTGGGCTGAGTTTGGAGCTATATATGGGCCAAGTTCAAACAGAGGTTTAAAAGGCCAGAGCCCGGCCCAGCCCGAATATGATACAACATCAATATATAATCTGTAATCCCAACCGTTTGATGGATTCTTATCTAACGGTTTGATGTCTTCCGAGTTAAAATCCTAAGATCTCTTTACTCTCACCTCTGTCTCTCTCGACAGCCGACTGAGTCTCTCTCTCTGGCGGACCAACGATGCAGACGCCACAGTTGTCACTGGCAACGATTTCTTGTGTTTCTTAACTAGGTTAGTATGTTCGTAGAGATGTTGAATTGGATGAGTGCAGAGAACAAGAAGCTGACTGAGTGTACCACCACCATGAACAGAGCTCGCTCTCTAAGAGCCTTCCCTTCCTCTGAGTCCATCAACCCTCTCACCCTTTTTTCGACGTGAGTGGTGCCGACGAATCCATTTCTAGACTAATCCATTGATAGAGCCAGCTTCATCTCTAGAGTAATGCCGTAGATACAAGTCATGTAAGCCTGAAACACACTCCTAATTTAACAGTATTAATAAAACACAATAATCTCCCAAACTGGGCCTGAACCCGGCCCGAATCCCAATTTTTAGATTGGTACGAGTCGAACAATAAGCCTTGGGCCTGGCTTGGGATCGGTTTATGAACGCTTCCCTTAACAAATGCTCATCACTGCTCCTTGTCAGGGGCTGACACATTAGCATTGAAAAGCAATTTTCACTTTTTTGGGGGGCGCATATTCACTTTTCGGTGCCGATGTGCCCGCCGCCTGACAAAGAGCAGTGGTTAGCATTCATTAAGGTGAGCATTTTTTATCCATTCACGCTTGGCTCAGGCTCGGGCCAAGTTCAGTCTCATCTGCCAGATTTTGGGTTGGGCTTGGGATGACCTCGGCCCGGCCTTGCATATAAACAAGTTGCAAACCTAGATTACTAGATTAATAACCGCACAATTCAAAGTCGCGTGCCGAACCTGTGAATTGTGATCAATTCCATTATACTAGAATAATTAATCTAATCTGCCTCTTTTGACTATCACAGTTGTAAGCCAAGTCACCGAGCTGCCTGTGTTTTATATTAACTATTTTATTTTTATTTGTTTAGCTAGATTAGCCATTATTATGTAATAGACTTTTTATGTGTTGACAAGGTTTGATGTTAAGGGTCTCACCATAGTTTAAAACTTAAACGTAGAAAAAGTATAACAAGACAACCTAAAAAAAGGGGGTTCACACAGTCATCAAGTTGTACGTAATCCAAATCACTAAACTTCAAAATTGGGTGATAAACTAGATTTAACTTGTCAAATTATCATGTAGCTATTATTGTGTAATACTTTTTATGTGTTGACAAGGTTTGATGTTATTTTAGCAACAAAAAAAAAAAAGGTTTGATGTTAAAGGTCTAACAATAGTTTATTAACTTAAAAAACATAGAAAAAGAATAACAAGACAAAACCTAATTTAAGGGGGATCACATAGTCATCAAGTTGTAAATCATCCAAATCACTAAGCTTCAATGTTGTGTGAAAAAAAACTTGATTAAACTTGTCAATTTATCAGGGACAGGCTCCATATTACAGACACTAGACTGTAAAAGCTAGCAATATTGAGGTCAGAAGTTCACTTAAACACACACAATGCCCTTCTACAAACAAAGTGTGATTCACAGTGGTTCAATTGAGCATTTGTTGTTGTTGCCTAGAGATTTGAAGGCATTTTAATTTCGAACTTGAATTATTAGTTTACAGGTTACAAGTTTTATTATAATGTATCATCCATCAAAAAAAGAAGAAAAAAATTTGAGCATTGACTTAATCAAGTTGAGGTTTACAGTATAGTTTAGGCATATTTGACTATGAGCCTAAAGACAAAGATACCAATCCAATGATTTTGACCTAAGGAGGATACTTCAACAACCCCGGCTCTCCTCTTCCTTCAGAGATCATGATGGCTTATAAGAGTTTTCTATGAGACCCATGTTGCTTATTTCATCCCCCAACACAAGACATAAGGTATATCATATATGTAAGTAAAACAAAGGAAATGATAGTTTATAAGGATCAAAACTAGACACGTGGCACACATGCAAGGGATCAGGACCCATCATTTTAATGGGTCATAGCCATGTTGAATGATGTCAACCTTGTAATTTATTCAAATCAGTTGATACCTATCAAATGGCATGTGTGCCACTTGTCTTGATATTTTATTCTTAGGGAGCAAATGAGCTATGATTATAAGGGTGTTGTTTTTTATAATATAGGAACTCTTAGGAACGGGATTGAGGTGATGTATTGGTGGGTGAAGTGTGAAAGGAAGAGAGAGCGTGCGGTGGAAAGGTATGAGGAACCAGAGAGAAGAAATAAAAATGGTAATTCGAGAGAAGATTAGTCAAACTCTCGTTCAAAGTCAAATTTGGACTAAAATTCAGGCCTATGTTTATGTCAAGTCAATCAGGCACCGGCCTGGCGGGCTCAACTCAAGCAACCCCCTCATTGCTTTCTTCCCCGTCTCAACCATTCACTTTTACTTCTGCACGTCAAAACGAGCTTTAAGGACAGTGCAAACAAATACAAAGTGACTCCAAATCTTCTATTGCAAAAACAAGAGAGGTTCCATCTTGTATCAAAAAGGACGTAACATGTAGCAACAAAAGGATAGTCTCACCACAAGAGATAACATGTAAGTCATAACTAAACCTAGTTTCCTAACCGTGGTTAAAATTACATTTTTCTCGTCACGTGTTGGATCTTTCTTGATGCAAGATGGAGCCTCAAACAGTAATTTCTTCAAACATTTTAGCATTGGCAATGCCCCCCCACCCTATTCGGGTGGTCGAGGCATCCCATCACCGGGGTATGCAGTGTCTGTGGGCATCCATGTGGGTATCCTCTCACAGTATCAGTGCTAGTGATCTGTGGGTCCAACTGACCATGAAAAGTCAAAAGAAATGCACTAAAAAAAACACTTTTTTAGGGTTGATTAGTGAATGAAGTCCATGCCTCCCAACTCTTTAAATTTACATGGTGTTGAAAGGAAGTTGGATCTGCTGCATGAGCTTATGCAGCATAGTTGCTGTGTAATCACCATATCCCAACATGGAATCCCTCCTATCAAGCCCTTTTGGTCACATGTTGTCCCCTGAGAAGGACAGTAGCCGAATGTTTTGCAGCAGGGCCTTCGGCTGGCTGCTTCCCTTGGTGCGTCCAATATTATTTTGGAAGGGGAGCCAATATCCCCCAAAGAGCCATTCAGCAAAGGGAGCGATTCTTGTGATTGGATCTTAAAATTTTTGGTCAATGAAAGCTTTTATATCTTAAATGGTTTCAATAAATTTTGTTTACACATATTAGACACCAAGCTAATGAGGTTACTCACTGTCTACAATTTTCTCATTTGTAGTTGTCTGTTCCATATATGTTGTTTTCCCCTATCCTGATTGTGGATTTATCTACTGCTTGTTCCATGATACTATGTCTAATAACTCTCATCATCCCACAACATGTGACCTCATGGTTGTGATGCATTGTGTTTACCTTATGCTACAAGGAAGAGCCAATTGGTGTATAAACAATATGCAAAACCCTGATTATTATATCAATAACCCATCTCCAAGTCGTGCGTGGAACTTGTTAAATGTGATCGAATCGGTTCTACTAGAATAATTAATCTAATCTGCCTCTTTCGACAATCATAGTCGTAAATTAAATCACCGAGCCCCTGAGGGTTTAGATTATTGTGTAATAGACTTTTTATGCGTTGATAGGTTTGATGTTGAGGGTCTCACCATCGTTTATAACTTTAATGTAGAAAAAGAGTAACAAGACAAAACCTAAATAAATGCGGCAAGCTTTTTTACACTCAGTGTATGCAAACGCCTTGGTCAAAGGGTGACCACATCAGCGTCAAAGTGATTTACACATGCCCTGAAAAAGTGAAAATCACTTTCGGCTTTGATATTTCCACCCACTTGGCCATCGGCTCAGGTTAGGGGTCAGCATATAAAATCCTCACTGAAATAAATGAGGTTAATATAGTCTCAAGTTTGTAAATCAACCAAATCACTAAACTACTAAGTTGGGTGATTAAGAGTAGATTAAACTTGAATTAATCAGGTTACAAGTTACAGGTTTAATTATAATGTATCGTCTTTAAAAAAAAATAATTATTATAATTTAAAAAAAATTGGAGTATTGAATTAATCTGGTTGAGAATTACCTTAGTAGTTCAGGCATTTGACTTTGAACCTAAGGACAAAAGATTGCATTGCAGAAAATGTGTAGTTACTTTGAATTTTGCATTGCATTGAATTGAATTGAATTAACATCCCAGCTGTCCTCTTTCTTTCAGGGAGGTCATCAAGGCTCATAATTACGCCTTGTCTAGTTGCTTTGAATTGAATAAAAATGAAAGTTACTAAAATTAAAAAAAAAAAAACTTCATGTTTTTTTATGTTTTTTCTATGACTGTTTGGTTGTCCAAAAAAAAAAAAAAAGACTGCGAAAAACTTGTATTACAATTTTCATGCAAGAGTTGTTTGAAAATAATATGACGGTGAACAAAGAAATAGTTAGTTACATGATAAAGCTTTTGAAATTTGAGGATTTTTGGTTCTTCACAACAAGACAGCTTGATAATAATTTTCTCAACAAAATTTTGCCAAAAATTACAAAAAACACCAGTTTATCATGGCAACCAAACAGGGCTAGAGTTTTTTATTAGACCCATGTAGTTTATTTCATCCCCTACACAAAGCTTAAGCTATATCTAGGCAACTAGGATTTTACACGTCAACCCCTAACCTCTGTCGATGGTTAAACAGGCGGAAACATCAGCATCAAAAGTGAATTTCACTTTTTGGGCGTGAGTATAAATCACTTCTGAGACTGATGTGACTGTCCTTTAACTTAAGCGTTTGCATAGAAAAGCCTTGCCAATATCTAGGTTGTTTAAAAGCATCATAAGTAAACACGTGATATACATGCAAGGAATCATAACCCACCATGTGAATGGATCTAGTTAAGTTGAATGATCTCAACCATCTATTTTATTCAAATCAGTTGATGCCTATCAACTGGTTGATCCTAACACTTCATGCATGTGTGCCATATGGTAAGCTTAGAGAGCAAACGACCTATTCATACGATGAGGACTTGAGGGAATGGTATTAAGGTGATGTATTTGATAGGTGAAGGTTGAAAGGAAGAGAGGGCGTGCGGTGGGCTGGTGATACGGGCTAAGGGACCACAGAGAAGAAATAAAGAATGATAACTAGCCACTCTCGTAGAAGTCAAATTTGGACCAAAATTCAGGCTTATGTCTCTGTCAGGTCAATCAGCCACCGGCCTGGCTCAACTCAAGCAAACCCCTCGTTGCTTTCTTGCCCGTCTCAACCAATCTCTCTTGGAAAGGATCAGCTACACCCAAATTTGTTAGTCCCCCTGTGTCCACACACCACGGGCTTGACACGTGATGATTTTTTGAATTTGGTGGCTATTTTCTTCCATATAAATTACCCTTGCATTAAAAAAATTGCTTTTTCCTTTGCACATCGAAACAAGCATCAAAGGACAGTGCAACCATATACAAATATACTCCAGATTCTCTACTGCAATAAATAGGAGAGGCTCAATCTTGCATCAAGGGGTATGCGACATGTAATAAGAAAAAGATAGTTTCACCACAAGAGAATATGTAGCCACTTACCAATTAACCCTAATTCCCCAAACTTTGGTTAAAATTACATTTTCTCGTCCCGTGTCATCTTCCTCGATGCAAGATGGAACTTCTCTTGTTCTTGTTTTTGCAAGAGAGGATCCTGAGTCATACGTACAAATATCTGGAATGAGAACGACTTCTCCTAATTACCTGTGGACCCCTATCACTTGATTTTAAAAAGTGAAAACAGAGCAAAATATCTAAGAAAGGAGACGCGAACAGTAACTTCTTCAAACTTTTGGCGTTGATTAGTCAATAAAGTCCACGCGTTCCCATTCTTTTAAATTTACGTTGTGTTACCGTTAAAAGGAGGTCGGAACCGCTGTGCGAGCTTACACAGCAAAGTTGCTGCGTAACCACCACATCCCAATATGGAATCCCTCCTATCAAACCCTTCTCTACAAAACAAATTTTCTGTGACCAAAAAGTGTCCGTGTCATTATGATAATGCTTTAATCTGACACGTGATGCGTTTGGGGTTAAAAGAGTAAAAAATGTGCTCAGTTCAAATATATATATATATATATATATATATATATATATTGTGAGAATAATAATCAAACAAGACAAATTGGGCAAACAAGTTTCTTTTTGGACGCCTACGTTTTAACCGACAAACATACTCTTTTTATTTATTTGGTGCAAAAAAGAGTCTTTATTTGTAAGTCAAATCTTGTTTTAACAATTAGGCCCAGTCTGGTTGTCTTGAATTGTATAGAAAATAATAGAAACTAAAATCCCACAAGATAATGAAAGAAAAGAATCATAAGAAAAACATTAGAAAACCAACTTTTCATGGCAACCAGAGAGCTTAAAAATGCTTTTTTGAGAAAATTGTCATAAGAAAACCTTTTCATGGCAACCAAACTGGGCCTTAAGGGATTACAAATAAATGCTGGCTTATGCAACAACTTTGGACCAAAATTCAAGACTATGTCTTTGTTAGATTACTGCAATCAATATCGTTTAGATAATTAATCACAGGATTCATTCAGCAAGGAAACGATTCTTGTGATCAAGTGTTAAAAATCTTTGATTAATGAATGTACCCATAACTTTTATTAGTTTCAATAAGTTTTGTTAGTGTATATCCCACCCCTAAATAATAAGACACTCGAGACACATCCCTTGTTTCTATGAACTTCCATCAAGAAATTACCCCCTTTCCCCTTTCAATGTCATTGTTATCCCGTGATACTATGCCAAATAATTTTTTATCCCACAAAAACAACCACTGAAAAAAAAAAACACTTCCCCCTATAACTTACACACTAAACCAAATGTTCCTTTCACTCTTAAGAAGGTTTGGTGATTGAAGTTTCCACATAGCGAATTAACTATAACAAGAAGAAGAGAATGATGAGATTGAAAACATAAATTGAAGTTTGAGAAGGACAAATTGTATAAGAGAGAGGTCGTGGCCTTTTATAGGCAATTACCCGATGGCTAATAATCAGCTGCAGCAAATTTTGTTGTAGCTTTTTGTAACATGACCAAAAAGATCACAAAAAGACAAAGGTGGGATCATCGTAAAGCAGCGTACTGCATGAACGAAAAAACAAACTAAAACACAAAAAAAACAACCTACAAAAATTTGAAATCCCCATGTATTTTGTTCATGCTGTGCTACTTTACCACAACAGATCCTTACCCATAATTTGTTTCCCATTATTCTATATATGTTTGGTACAAAGAAGAGTCTCTTTGTAGGTCAAATCTCGTTTTAACAATTAAGGGACTATAGATTACATGTTCTAATATGCTGGCCTATGCAACAACTTTGGACTATAATTGAGGCATATATCTCCGTCAAGTCAATCAATCATATGCCTATGTCAGATTACCATAATCAATATTGTTTCAATAATTAATCCTTAGTTGTAGGGAAACTTAGTACAAGGTGAGAAGCTTATTTAAGAAGTTAATTCCATTTCATTTTCCTAAATAGTGAAAAGATCGTTTCCCATATTTAGAAAACATGGTAAAACGAATTCAAAACTATTTAGGGAAACAAGTGAAAACCTCTTAATAAATGAGTAGAAACATTTAAAAAGTCAATTAGAAAATGATATAAGAAACAATATTATATTTTATTTAATATAAATACTGTTTATAGATATTGAATAAAATATTATCTATGAGATTTAGTAATAGTTATGTAAGGAAAAAAAAATTATAATGAATTTATTGTTTATATTATGTTATTCCAATCCAATAAAAAAAGATTAAATTTGATGGATTTTTTAAAGGATTTTATTGATTTATATGTCATGATTCTTTGTTACTTATATAATATAGCATTTAGGTTTTTTAGTACTTCACTTATAAGTCTATTGAATTGTAGTTGAAATTATTAGTTGCAATTTATTATTATTTGTTTTATTATCATTTTTGTTTCTAGCTTTCCAAAGATTTATTGAACCTAACTTTCCACTTCTCGTTTTAGAAACTATGAATTAATCACAAGATTCATTCAGCAAGGAAGCGAATCTTGTGATTAGGTATTGAAAAACTTGGTTAATGAATGTTCCTATAACTTTAATAGTTTTGATAATTTTTGTTTGTGCATATTAGACACCAAGCTAATGAGATTGGCAGTCTTGCCAAACAACGTACCTTAACCTAAACTTCATCATTTGTAGTTTTTTGTTCCACCTATTTGGCTTTAGCCCGCCTTGATTGCAGATGTATCTTCTCCTACAAGAGCAAAGGAAATCTTACCCCTAAATGAGGACACACTAGTGATACATATATGCCTTACTTCCGCAAACTTTCAATAAGCAATCACCTCATCTCAATGCCATTGTTGTCCTGTGATACTACGCCATTTAACTTTATCATCCCACAACAACAACAACCTCAAAAAAAAAGTACAATTCTCCCTATAATTTAAGCCGCCGAGTTAAGTGTTCCATTCACTCTTTTAAGTATTTTAAAATTACAAGGGTATGGTGATTGAAGTCTCTGCATGACATAATAACGATAGTGAATGATGGGATTGATAACGTAGATTGAAGTTTGAGAAAGGCAAATTGTATAAGAGAGAGGTCATAGCGTTTCACAGGCAATTTCTTGAAGCAAGGTGGGCTCTTTGTTAAGTAATGTACTATACCAATTAAAACAAAACCCACAAAAAGACAAAAAATGACCCACGAAAAGACGAAAAAGTTTGGGAACACCTCCCTTAACTAACGCTAACCACCAACCCCTCAGGGGTGGGCACATCAGCG
>JAOXJP010235112.1:0-10056 GCA_025762735.1 Platanus orientalis
CTTCATCACAGATTATCTTCTCCTTTAAATTTTCAACATTTTTTTGCTTGTTTATATCTGTTCTCCTATAATTATCCGATATCTCATATTTCCCAACCAAATTAGAAGAATCTTCCGAGACCATGATCTTACTCATTCCTTTTTTCCTAACCTTTCCCTTTCTAGTTTCTAGGGGTTTGATAGCGAAAGACAGATAGATCAGATACGGCAAACAAGTTTTTTAGAACGAACAGAATCAATTTGCGTTAGTTACTACTCCCCGTTATAACAGTCAGTCAGATCACAATTCAACAACAGCAACAACAACACACGATGCGCAACGTAATTATATTAAATCTTTAAATATTGTACTTTAAGGTTCGTCCCCTCTGCTCTTGCGCTCTCACCTACTTCTGAAGTGATTTGAGGGTTTCTACTTAATTATACCTGAGGGGGATCTACCCGTCTTTGCATTGATTTGTTATTATCAAGGAATGCATTCATCTCTGCATTGCCCGATATCGTGGCTGAAGTGAATCCCATGTGATGTGTGGGTGGGACCCTCATGTGTAGCAGCAAAGAGAGATCGTGTGGTGCATATTGAAGCAACATTATCTTAGTCTAAACTCAACCATTTGTGCCAAATTTGGTGCCATTTGAGTTACCTTGAGAATCCGATGTGATTTGAGAAAGTTATGGCCAAAATACTGGTAATGTATCACTTAAACCAGGATTTAGTTATGTTGAGTTTTATCTTTTTAGAAAACTAGTTAAAGTGGGATTTGGAAATATTGGCATGTAAAAGTCATATTGTAACCCACAATTTTAATGAAATGAATGTTATTTTGAATAAAAGAATTGTCTTCTTTGAAACCTATGGCCTATCATCCTGAGATGGGTTATTTTTCTTATGGTGGAGATTCTATGGAACTTTAGATAGGGTTTTTGTAGAGTTGGATCTTGAATGGTAAGGTCTTCCATTCCAAGAAGCCAGGTAATCTCTCGTCTTTCTTTTTTTTTTTCTTTTTACTTTTTTTAATCTTTCCTATACTAGTTGTTCTTCCATTAAAGAATATAAAATAAAAAAAAAGATTGCTCAAGAAACTCATAAATTACTTCAAGACTCAATCTTGATTGAGTTCTTGAATCCACACCTACCGATTTTCTTGATTTTTATTTTTAGGCTTTTGTTCCTTGATCAGTCTATTTACCATCCATATAAGTTTATCTTTGATTTCATATGGTTCTTGATCCATCTTCTACCTTAATTTTCTGGTTTCTTTAATTTCAAGATTTTACGGTCTGAAAGTTTATATAATTTTATATAGCTAGACTTGTCAAAATTACTTGAAATTTGATACACATATTCCTTATAGAGGTCAGAATCACCCTGTAAAGTTTCAGATTTTTCTGACACATGACTAAGGGTATTTTGGTAATTTCAAGTTTCTACCCAGAAATTCTAAAATTGCCCTTTTGGGTGTCTTTCTTTTATTTTTTCCGCCTTTTCTTATTTCAATTCGTATAACCCACTCTAATCAAGTTTCTTTTTCAATTTTCATTAAATCTTGATTGGTTAAAGTGTGTTTTAAAGTTCAATTTTTGGTTATTTAACTTTATTCTTATTATCATTCTACATTCACTTTGGTATCATCTATATTGTCCTGCATCATTCCCATAAAAAAATTTAAGATAATATTTATAAATTTACGGGAAAAAAGCAGTTATACAAAACATCATGCCCCCGTATTAAAATTTAGAACCTTGCGAGATTTTCACATTTGAATTTTGGGGTGACACCCAAAAAAAAGAAAAAGAAGTGAAAAGCAAAGCCTTTTTTATGTATATTTTTACTCAGATTAAAATGTAGGGAATTACAAAGGAAAGAATATATGCATAAACATCACAATAATTCTACCCTAACTAGCAATTACGTGGTTTGACTGCCTCAGTCGATAAAACCATATCATCCACTCTATCAGAATCTCTCCTCTATCCTTCCTGTAACTTTCTGCTATCACTTTTCTCTTGTTAATAGTTGGTCTTTGTCATTACCCTAAAATTCTATATCCAAGTTCTGGATTTTACTTGAATAGATTTGGCATACCCATGCTTTTATTTGGTTTTGCCTTCATGTGAGGGAAGTATGCTTTCAAATTGTGGATGTCTACTTAGTTGCTATAAGCCATAAGTCTTTCTGTGTCAACACCACAACCTGTCCCCGTCCCCTTACCTGCTGACCAGCATGCTAACCTATATTCAAATAATATGTTATTCAATTAATTAGAATTGCGAAACGGATATATTTCAAGATTATTATTAACTACCAAAAGGTGTGCTTAAATAGGCCTTTTACAGTTTGCAAGAGTGAGGAGGCTTGTGATCATATAGCATATCTTAATTTGAGAATGCATGATTTATTATTATTGTCATTGTTGTTTTTAAATTTTACTATCTTGCGTAAGATTTCTAAGCTGAGACAGCTTTAGAACAGTCTCTTCACATAAGTAGTCTCCGATCAGCACACCTCTAGCCTTTACAGCATTTAAAATACTCTATCCTAATGTGTCCTATACAAGATATTTTATATAATGTGTAACTATGTACAATGAGAAAACTCACACACCAAAACGGTTTACCAGTTAATGGAACTATGGGATGTTAGCCCAGACACCTTTCCTGTGAAAAGCTGAGCTTTGTGTCAGAATTTTCCACATGGATTGCAGTTATGCCGGAATGAATTTAGCAATTTGTGGTAGAAAGAATTATAAATACTTGAGAAAGAATTCTTCTTTTCAAATTGCCGTGCCCAACACTAGAATAACGGCCTTGTTTAACGACCTCCTCTAATTATGTTCTTGTGTATTAATTCTTTCTTTTTTTTAATTACCTGCAACTCTACATATTTTGAGTTCATATAAAAAAACATTAAATGGATTCACAGGATGTCCAAGGAATTTGTTGTGTGAACGAGGGTAGTTCACCAACAGTGCACTACACATATCCACATTGTAGAGGAGTGGGACCTATAACTCAATTAGGAGGAAATTTTAGAGTCCAAGCTTGCTGCCAACTGATGACCACCATCTGTTATAGAGACTTCATTTTTATGAATCTTTCACTGTTCTTCCTTAACCATTCCAAATATTGTGGTAGATTAGACAGTGATGGATGTTTCCACTGTGGACTATATCTCCAAGGCTATCTATCAGATGGTGAGTTGCACTCCACACATACCAGAAGTCTATTGTTATACTGTCCTTGTACACCTTAGATTTACACATAACCGTAGATGAATTTTTTTTTTATCCTTCAAAATCACATATTTTTATAAATAATAATACAGACTTCTTTGGTTCTATCTATCCCCTTTCTTTTTTGTTTTTTATTTTTGCAAAATTTCCCTCTTTTGGATTTTTATGAAAAGGCAATTCTCTAGGTTGAATTTCTGAATGCTATCGTAATTATCACTGCATCTTTGATAAGCTGTCTGCCCATGAACAACTGCCAGGGATATATGTTGGTGAGCTAAAGGTCATCCACTTCACCCGGGCAGGCCAGGAGATTGGTACAGGAACTGTCTTAGATCGAATAATCTTTAGCTCCTCCCCCTCTCCTTTGGATACGCCCTGCCCAAGATGTGGTGACCAATCAAGGTTTGATGGAGTTATCTCTTCTTGCATCGACTGCTTTCTCTCCGGCGGTGATCTCTACCTTTTCCAGTATGCTGTTTCACCGGTTTTCTTTCTTGCCAAAGCCCGAGGAGGAACCTGCACCCTTGCTGCTTCGGACCCTCCAGCAGATGTGCTTCACCGAGCTTCTTACCTCCTCCAGAATGGCTTTGGTGGTTACCATATTTTTAAGAACAACTGTGAGGATTTTGCAATCTACTGTAAGACAGGGTTGCTGGTAATCACCAGCATCAGCGTGGGCCGGAGTGGGCAGGCAGCATCGTTCCTTGCTGCTGCCACAGCAGTCATGTCTTCACCACTCCGGTTCTTGACCGCAAGTTTTCCGGGATTGACAGCAGTAAGTTATAGTATGTACTGTCTTAGCAGGTATGTCTCTGATATTGGGATACGCCGGGACGTGAAGAAAGTTCCAGTGGAAAGGCTTGTTGAGCGGTCACGAATAGATGAGCCAGTGGCTTCAACAGAGATACCTAAACAAGAGTAGCTATTGCACCAAATTTGTGTATTATGGCTATTGAATGTCATAATGTTATTGTTTTTGGAAGGATGGAAGTAATTTGGTAAGAACTGCAGTGGACCTTTTAATATATTTATGGCATTTGTTTGATTTGATGATTTATAACTTGATGGTCTCAGAGGACCAACAGGTCAAGGAAAAAGCGAAGGTTTCTTTCTGCATGTATATGTTAACTATTTTCAATTGTTAAAGAGTGATGATTTCAAATCCTTGTTCCACTAACGTGAATTAGGCAAATAAGTTCTGATCTTTGGTATATAATAGCTGATACATTGTTGATCTCTTAATCCGGGGGGGCTGGTCGCTGAAACTCGGACAACTGTTATTGCTGGGGAAGATTTCCCTAAACATTTCTATTTTTTAAATATACATTATATAATATACTTCGTATTGGATTAGTGCGTTCAAATTGGAAGTGTCTCCAAGCGAAATAGATCCTGCTGGAGTGATCTAAATATGTGATGGGTCCATGAAATGGTATTTTAGTTATAACAAACAGGGGATAATGATGAGCGCTTAGGTCTGCTGTCTGGCTGTCTGCAATGAACAGATGTATTTCATGGATGGAATTTCTATCCGCCCGTATAGCCGCTTGAATTTGTATGTTGTCAAAATTGAGCTATAGGTTCGCACCAATGTCCCAGGGTGGTTGCATCATCATCCTTCCATAACCAGATTTATGTTGTCAAGATTGAGTTATAGGTTCCCACCAATGTCTCAGGTGGTTGGAGCATCATCCTTCCATGCCCATACAACAACAATAACAACAACAGCATCATCCTTCCATTACCATAATAAATTGAAATTCACAGTGCAAGTGATTGCTTGCTTTCCCATTTTGTATGGATTCTGTTGATTTATGTATACGATTGTTATAGTTTGCCTATTGTAGATTCATTTAGTGCTGCAGACAGCAGATGTCCCCCGGACCTTAAAATTTGAACTTAACCAAGGTGGTGAGGTTAAATGGCTTGGGTTGCTGGTGCCATTTTATCCCAGATATTCAATACAAAATAAATGCTTTGTCCAGGATTTGGTGTCCAGGACGCCAAGGGACGTCATATGGTATAAAATGGGCTAGACATTTGCTCCCTCCTCAAAATAAAAATAAAAATGAATAATAATACTAATAAAAGTTTATACATCCAACAGAAACCTTCTAGGACGAACGTGAGGCATTCTCCGGCAACTCCTCATCTTCTCCCGGGGGTTGATCACTCTTTGCGAACTACATACCCATGGACGACCTTCCCTCCCATTTCAATCAAACTGGATGATTACCCTTTGCAGCCTCACTCCGCCGACTTGCTCCGGTCTACATGTAAACTAGAAGAACATAATACTGACTAATATTTGACTCAAACCATCAATTTATCCTAACAGTAGGGGCAATTTCTAAGTTCCAATGAACTTACACCTGTCCAAAATGGCCTCCCAAATTATTAGAATTTGGTTCAATTGGCATGCTCTGTTGACTCGGTGTCTTGAATTCATGTGCGCAACACGCTACTAAAGGGGTATTTTTGGGATATTGATCTAACTTTAATAAGTAGGGTTTTTTGGGTCTCTATAAAAAAACATCTTGTAGGTTTTTAGCGGCTGTGGAAGATTGCGGCTATGGGAAAAGAGACTAGGGTGAGCAGTGAAATTATTGATTGTCTTTTCGCCTGTGGACGTAGACAGGTTTGTTGAACTACGCTAAATATTGTCTCTTATGTGATTGTTTTTTGCCGTTTTTGTTTTCTCGTTTTGTTTCTGTGCTTTGCATACTTGAATCCAATCCATTGGTTGTATCCGCTGTGCTGTTCTGCCACAACATGCTCCTTACTAGTTCCAATGCATCTTGAAGCAGGTCAGCTCCGTCTAGGAGATCAACCATGCACTCCATTGTGATCAATCTCGGAATACATTGAGTAGTCGGAATCATGCTTAGAGAGATCTTTTGTGACCTTCGACTAGACCACCAGAGTACAGTCACTAAGGACGCTAATAAAAGGTGACTCCATTCTGCGTCATCTCCTACTTTATTTTCTGTTAGATATTGCAAATGCTTCTTTTGCATATCCATTAACTGCAAGACCCTCAATCACTGAATTCAGATAAAAACATAATTCGGAATAACGATAGATCATGGTTGTCCTTGTGACTAGATCCCTTGAGCAGACATCTGACTGAACCAGATGGCAGCAAACTTGACATGAATTCACATTATCTCCAAACTAACTGGACAGATACCACACCAGGATGTGATACAATGTCTAACAAAGGGTAGCTTAATAAATACACAGGTACTTATTTACTGTGTAATACCCTCCTTTGACTCATATGTATTGAACTAAACACCCTTTGTTATGCCACATGTCATGCAATGATTGGTAATGATGTGATATCTGTCCATTCAGATTGGAGATTATTCAAAATCACTTGACATCCCTCAACCTCGCATACCTGGCAATCATAATACTCCAAAATTCTTTGTTCTTATTCGGCATCTCATTAAACAATTACTTCTGTGCAGAGGTAAATCACCAATCCGGCTGTGTCCCAATGTAGAATAGGAGAGTTTGGATTGGTAAAATACTGAACAATGCCTTTGCTCATGGAATTGTATGTGAGCAGAAGCTATTATGGAATTAGCCATTCAGACCTAAGGGGTTGTCCATATTAATCGAACATGGAAAGACCCTGTCTGCTATGTAAATTCATTGTTTGATTGTCACTACAAGATCATCGTTAGAGTGCTCGCTGTAAAATGGCAGTAAATTCCAGCCATGTATGCAAGCTGCGGAGTTATTGAACAAAGAGATGTCACACAAAAGGACCGTCTCTTGGACAACCTTGATCACGGCTTTCGCAAAGCAGGGTCTTGGGGAGGAAGCTCTTGATGGCTGATGCCTTCCAATGGCTGCTAAGTGTGAATGCAGATGAAAGAATAAGGCCAGATGCAGAAGTGGCAGCAGGTAATATTACTCTTACTCATCAATACAGAATGTGAATAGGGACAAGTCAACCCAAATTTTTGCACGTGTCACCAGGCATGTGGAGGATCAGTTGAGAAGCATTATTGGATTTGTTAGAGGTCATCTCCGTATGTGGTATTTGAGGGTTCCATTGATTGTAGGAAAGCTGAAGTATGGAGATTGTTCTTCAATTCTAGGTAGAATCAAAAAAAGATTGGAGGAATTGAAGAATAGACCACTGTCTTATGTTGATGGTCTTGTGCTTATCAGATCTGTGCTCCAGGACTGTTATGTGTATTGGTCTGGTGTCTTTGGTTTACCGTGGAGACTTATAAAGGAAATTGAAGCTATTTTTACAAGATTTCTATGGACCGAGCCGGATTTACCTAATAAATTTCATGCCATGAGATGGAAAGCCATATGCAAACCCTATGAAGAAGGGGGGTTGAATATCTATCATGTTAAGAACATGAATTACACTTGAAATACTTATTAAGTTATCCTAGAGGGGGTGAATAGGATATTAAAAGTATTCTAACCATTTTTGGTAATGTTGGGATTGATTTTAAATTGATTTTAATTTTCTTAAACTTAGCCCAAGTGTGTGTACTACAAAGTGTCTACTCAAGTATTTTGTCAAACAAGTAATGTGCAAGAATAGTAATGAGTATAAAAGTAAAGAGACAAATAATCACACACTCAATCTACAACAAGAGATTTATAGTGGTTTAGCATGATAGCCTACGTCAATTCTTCTAAATCTCACTACTTAGCTTTAGGTATATTTCATTTAGATTGTCTAATACAACCGAAGTCAAAAATATACAAAACCTACACTATTTGACCTTGGCAAGTTATTTAACAATACTTAGTGTCGCCAATGAGTGTGAACTACTTTCAGGGTGTCTGACGGAAGTAAAGCAAAATATCAATATGAATGTATGCAAATGAATGCAAAGAAAAGCAAATATTATCACAATATGGTTAATGTTGCTACTATACCATGTGGGAGTGCTACTTGTTGAGCTAGTGTATCTTAGTACACTCACAATGCTTCAAGTCTTGATTCTTGAGCTCCTAGAGCTTAACTAAGCTAAGGTTTCTTCTTAGGACAACCCACAAATGACTTTCTTCAAGTATGTTAGCTAATGGTAGAGAGAGAGTTGAGTAAAAAGTGTGTTTCTTACAAGATAAAATGGCTTCAAGGCTCAAGAACAGTGAATATAAAGGTTTTCCTTCAAAAGAGACTCAAGATGGCAAAGTTTCTAACACTCTTTCAAAATGCTTGAAGTTTCCCTAAAAGAAAACTTTCCCTTTTATAGTGGACAAAATCCAATTTTCACCATGGGATTAGAATCTCCCAAAACTGGTAAAAATTGATAGCCATTGATTCAAAAAACGGGGTTAGAAAAACCTAGATTCACACCCCTATACGTCAGACCATAATTTGTCGCTTGACCGGTTAGGCCATGACCTGTCGCTTAACCGGTCAAGCCTCAAGGGGCATCTCCCTCGGGTGCCATTTCTTAAGTATCCTAATCGGTCAAGCACTTGGAGATCAGTTAGCCTAAACCTGACGCTTGACTGATCAGGCACTTGGTGACCAGTTAGGCTAAGACCTATTGCTTGACTGGTCAGGCTCACAGGGAATCCTTGTCTACCTTCTCTTTTAGGAGCTAGTCTAAGACTCTTAACCAGTTAGGCACTTGGTGACCAGTCAAGGAGTCTATAAAGAGTGATATTTTGATTTAGAGGGGACTTCACATGGGCATCTCACCCGGGCTTTTATCCATTGAGCATGCGCATGCCTAGGCTTCTTTGCGGCTTACACCAACATTCTAAATGTCTATATGAATGCATGCATATACCTTGTCTTGTATGAGACACTCGGCACCCAACTCCATGTCTTGATTTTCTTGGTTTTTGTTTACATGTCTTTCATGATGAGTTGATGATTTTAGGTGCATTTTGGGACCCTTACAAGACTTACATAGATTGTTTGACGACCATGGGATTGACAAACTACATGCCCATGACCCAACAACACTGATATCATTATGCAAATTTGATGTGTTGCTGCTGAAAAAGAAAGTCTCTAGGTTCATGACAGATACCTAAAACAAAACTCTATTTGGACAGTCAAAGAACCTACAAACTCTTCTTGGGTGTGGAGGAAAATGCTAAAATTAAGGGTCTTGGTTGAACCACATATTCTTTCCATGATTGGGAACAGATGTTCCACTAAACTTTGGGTGGATAGGTGGCACATTGAATCTGTATCAATCAAGAAGTTTGGGGATAGAATCTGCTATGACTCTAGGCTGCACCAAATGAATACAATTTATACTAATTTACGTAATGGAGAGTTGAATCCGGATTGAGCTAATTCATATTTGCTGATGGAAGCTTGGAGTTCTTTAGAACACATTGAGAATTTGTCTCATACGAAGGATGATGTAGTGCTTTGGAATGGGGAGGCGAGTGGAAAAATTTTCACTAAATCAGTCTGGAAGGTAATTAAATTTGAGGGGAGCTAGATTCCATTGCATTATGTTGTATGGTTCTCAAATAACATTTATCATCATAGTTTTGTTACGTGGAGAGTGATGTCTAAAAGATTGCCTACCCAAAGTCGTCTTTGTAAATTGAAGAAATGTTGTACTTTTCACTATTGCTTTTGTTGGAATTATCGTGAAACTTTGAATCATTTATTCTTCCAGTGTAGTTTTACCAAATCCATATGGCTAGAATTAATTAAGAAACTGCATCCAAGGAGGAGTAGAGTGAAGACATTGGATGAGGAGTGTAAATGGATCAAAAAGTTCTTTGGAGATAAATCAGTTTTTGCTCTGGTGAGGAAATTAATTTTGAATGCATGCATATATTATATGTGGAGGGAAGAAATCAA